>JANAVB010039620.1:4602921-4827921 GCA_029216955.1 Iris pallida
TTTATTTTTAGAAATTATTTTTATGCATTAGATTATTTTTAAGGCTTTTATTTATTTATTTAGCCTTTTTGCATGTAGGCCTTTAAGCTTTTTGACTTTGGCCCATTTCTAATTGAAAAGGAGTTGGCCCAAGTGAAACCCTAACCCCTAGAGACCCCTTGGCCGCCCAACACAGCAGTACCCCCTCCTCTTTTCATCATTTGTGAAATTTTGAGCCTCCACAAAGAAACCCTAAAAGATCTATCTCTCCAAAAATCAAAATTCCTTCATCCGGAGTCTGTTTCTTCCCAAACGAACTCCGTTGCACTCGTCGAGGAGAGGAGGATCTGCTAGTGCATTTCTGGAGTAGAGATGGAGGTTTTTGCTGGAGGGAAATCAGCCGACACGACAACCGAGGAGCCCCGATCATTGAGTTTTGACACTCAATAGATAAATTCTAATCTACCATTGCAAATCTAGTTTTTCCTTCATTTTTGCATCCATATAGGTGCCCTAGTCTTGCCCACGAAATTTGGTGGGATTTTGACTCCGTTTGATGGAGGTATCGGACACGTGTCGGTTCTTTACGGCACGTGTTCGACGAAATGCCGCTTAGGATAGAAAGTTGTTTTTTTTCGATTCTGACTTCATAGATGTTTAGATAATATGATTTTGATAAACATTCGTGAAGACGGATTTGAGTTTGACATCGTTTCAGCGACATTTCGGGCAACGGACGCACGTGCACGGATCCCATGCACGAGGCCGTGCGTGCCCTGCTGTCCACGTATGATTTTTCGATGCACAGAGCGTATTTTTGCGTGAAAATTTGTGAGCACATGGGGGCAACCTCTGCCCTCATGCTCATAAAATTTCACGACTTTTCGTTGAGCGAGCGCGGAGAAATCGTGCGTGCACCGCTCCGCCACTATGCATTCAGCCTGTCGTTTTTGTCGCGGAGACGGACTTCGTGCGCGCACACGACGAAGCGAAGACCCGTTCCAGGACCCAGAACATGTCAACCTAGACCTAGACAACCTGTAGGATGAACCCCGAGTCGTGGCGTGGCCCGACGAGGGAGCAGCGAGGCCGAAACCACGCGCACGAGGGCGCACGAGGGCGCGCGCGCGCGCGCAGCAAGCCGCGCGGGTGCGGGGGCTGTGTGCGTCACTTCGGGCAGCATGTCACCATGTCATCATGTCCTAGACCTACCCCAGGACCCCCCCAGCTATGTGCACAAGCACGTGGCATTTCGTTGCGTGTGCGGCGCTCAAACGAGCGAGAACGCACGCGTACCACGCGGTATCGGGAAATTCCGATACGCATTCTGTGGACACGACATGGACATGATTTCGAACTCGAGAGTATACGAACGCATCACGTGGGTCGAGACCAACGTGTATGCCGAGTTTTGCGGGTTCGTTTGGTGTATTTTGCATTTTAGGACGTTGTGTGAATTGGATGAGTTTCTTTGATTTCGATTTTTTTTGAGTTAAATGTGATATTTTGATTTCCAGCTTCTTAGCTTCTAAAATCTGAGTTTTCAGGACTTATATGAGTTTTCGGATATGTGGGAACCAACGCTTGGGTTTATTTCATAATTTTTCATCAATTATGAGTATTTGCACTTTTCTATATATATATATAGCTATGTATACATTTAGATATATATATATATAACCCCGTTGAAACCCATTGCTATGTTCATATGCGTTGAGAATGGGTCGAGGGATTTAATTCCAGATTTCTGATTCTTTAAACCATTTCAACCATTGCGAATCTTTCTATTTAAGAGTTGTATATATAGATATATATATATATATATGTGTAGCTTCTTACTTTATATATATGTATATAATAGTATAGTAATTTGGGTAATACCATGGGTATGTTTTACTGTTTTTAATCTCAGATTTACCCCATTTCAGTAAGCACCAGTACACACGCACACACACATCATCTTTTGTTAGAAATAGGGTTTGGTTGTATTGTATATACACATGTGTGTGTATATACCTATATGTATATAGGTTTTATGCTTGAAAACCCTCTTGGAATAGATTATAGTTGTGTAAATAACTATAGGAGCCCTAGGACAGATTTGGTTTGTCATTTTGAGCTTAGTTTAGTCGAATTGGCCGACAAGTTGACCAAATTGACAAAAGTCAACTTTGGGTCAAACTTGATCCAATTCAACTCAAACGAACTCCAAATGACCTAGAATTTTGTGTATGACCTAGAAATTAGTAGACGGACTAGTTGACCCAGGTTTGACCAGAGTTGATCGAGGGTTGACTTTGACCAAAATGGACCTAGAAGCATGTAGTCTTGCATTGTAGCAATTTCTTTTGATATTGTGGACTTGGTTGTGACATGTGTGTATTTTAAATAGGTTTACATTGCCCCAGTTTAGTTACACCTTATCATCAGCAGTTCGATTTGCCAGGCGAGTACATTTTCTGATCTTTTCATACTTCTTTGGATATGTTCTCTTGTTATAGACTAGTATACTTGATGCTGACACGATGTTCACACGGATTAGTACCCTCTGGATCTTTTCATGCGATGTTATCCCCTCGGATACATCGAGTATGTCATGTTCATGTACTTTGTCATGGCCATCATGTACTCTATGTATTCATATTTATTCATGTGCACTCATATGTTATTCATGTACACTCATGACCATATGAGCTCCATGTATACAGTAGTTGTTATCAATGTGCAATAACATAACATGTATTGATCCTTGTGTATTGATTGGGGGCAGGGAGAGTGTAGTTGGTTATGTGATCATTATCCCCAGTAGGTATCCATATGCACTCTATAGTTGTATCCATGTGCAACCCAGACCGTTTACATAACCAATTCATGCTCTGAATCATGTAGAAGGTTATATTTCTCTATTTATCATATTATATCTCAGTTTATATTCTCTCTCTTGTTGATTTCCTTTATAGTGATTCATGTATAGTTTTCTATAGCTTGCTTTATATGTCCATTCCTGCTATGAACTGTTGTGAGAGATATGTGCTCGTTCCGTCCTGACTGGGCATGTTGAAAATTTTACAGGTATTGATGAGGAGTACTGCCCTACTTATTATGGCAATGGCTTAGATGACACTGGCGACGTGGACCCTCAGGAGGATCCAGCAGTCGCTGAGGACTTGCCTATAGTCTAGCTGAGACTTAGTTTTTATTGTCTTTCCACTTGAGACTTTATGAGTTGTACTTGAGATTTATTTTGGTGGTTTACACTTAGACTTCTATTTATGTTGAGACTCTCTTGTGATTTCTATTCTATTCTATCTTAGTATTGTGATTGAGTTACTTATTATTTTACTCTCCACTCAGAGCTTATTCTAGACTGTATTAGATATTATGACTCAGGACAGCGTTCTACTGCCGACACTGCGACGTAGGCTGGGCGTATTCACTTCTCGTGCCCTTTCACTGGGTGCGGGTCGTGACACGTTTTTAGTGGTGGCCCATGTAGGTCACAATCACAACTAGTGTGATTTGTAGTGGTACTCGAACTAGAGTATCATTACAGCCTGCAATAGGATATAGGATATAAGTTAAGGTACTCAATCACATTAGGAAATTCTTATCAATTCCTACTGTTAATTGTCTCCTTTTGAAAACAACTGTCCTCCTTTAATAATTTTGCTTCTTTTTCAGAAATTGATTCCTTGTTTGATCTGTCTTCAGGATGGTGGAGACACGATCGCAGCGCTCTGGTATTAGGGATACCACTGAGAGGTCTGCTACTTCTCGTCTGACTCAGCAGGCCCCAGGGACCATAGTGCCTCTTGTTCCAGCTCAGGTTGGCCCATCTGCTACTTTTGGGGGTGCTTCTCCACCAGCTCCGAGGACTACCCTAGGAGTTCAGGGGATGCTACCACCACCGCCCCAGGGGACAGTTGATGTGGCACAGTATTTCGCTTTCATTCAGCAGATGATGGAGATGCAGCGACGCCAGGCAGAGGACATGAGGCAGGGCATTGATAATGCCCACCAGTTAACGATGGTGGCAGTGGAGAAGGTGACTGCCCAACCCCAAGAAGGGCAGATTCAGCCATACCAGTCGAGGACTCCAGGTATTCAGGATTTCCAGAAGATGAGGCTGCGGGACTTCAAGGGTACGGAGGGTATCCTTCGAGCACATAGAGAAGATTTTTCGTCTCGCAGAGATACCGGCTAGACTCCAGATGGAAGCAGCGGGCAGCATGATGCAGGACCTTACCCGCACTTGGTACCAGACCGACCCCAGGGTTGGTACTACGGGGCAAACTTGGGAGACTTTTAAGAAGCTTTTCAAGGAGATGTTCTTCCCCGATACTATACTTGGCGCGTTGGAGACGCAGTTTGAGAACCTGGTTCAGGGGAACCATACTGTAGAGGACACGCCGGGGATTTCTGCCGCCTGGACAGATTTATGGAGGGCCTTAGCGAGACAGCGAAGGCTAGGAGATTCAGGAAGGATTTGGTTAAGGAAGTCAAATCCTTAACCAAGAGCAACAGGAATGCTATATTTGAGAAGATTTTGATGGGAGCCATGGCAGCAGAAGATGATCTGGAGCTGAAGCAGAAGAGAGGTCGTGATTCCCATGCAGCCGGTGGCAGTGGAGGACCGGCCAAGAAGCCCCATTTTCAGCAGCAGTATCAGCAGAGGTCTTTCCAGCAGCAGAGGCCATTCCAGCAAGCACAGCAGAGAGGGTCAGCAGGCACCGAGACAACAGCAGGCTACCACTTGTGACTACTGTAAGAAGCCAGGGCACAGGTGGAGTGAGTGCAGGAAGAGGCTAGGCAAGTGCCTACTCTGTGGTTCATCAGAGCATCAGTTGAGGGAGTGTCCTGAGGCTTTCGGGCATAAGGGACAGGGAGCAGGAACCAAGGCTCCAGTAGAGCAGCAGAGGGAACCCTTGCCGACTCAGCAGCAGAATTTTTTTCAGCACCAGCAGCAGACTAAAGGAGGCCAGCAGGGGCGAGCTTTCGCCATGGCAGCGGAGGATACCGAGGCAGCAGGTGATCTGATAGCAGGTTCTGTTCTTATCGACACTTTTCCCGCATTCGTATTATTTGATTCGGGTGCTTCCCATAGCTTCGTGTCTGTATCTTTTCCCATTAGACACCAGCTTTCTTCTGAACCTTTGCCTAGGACTTGCAAGATCACGACTGGGGGTGGTATTATCCTCGTCAGTAATGTTTGCAAGGATCGGAGAGTAGTTTTGGGAGGCCGAGAACTGGATGTGAGTCTGCTCGTGATGCCACTACCGAACTACGATATTGTACTCGGTATGGATTGGTTGAGCAGGCACCATGCTAGTATAGATTGCCGCGGGGGTAGAGTTCTTTTTAGCAAGCCAGGAGAGCCAGAGTTCGAGTTTACCAGACGGGAGTCAGCGTAGAGCAGCAGAGTTTTCTACGGAGTTTCAGCAGATGAGCAGGACGTGCCACATCCACTGATAGCTGAGTTTATGGATGTGTTTTCGGAGGAGTTGCCAGGGTTGCCTCCGGACAGAGATGTGGAGTTCTCTATAGACTTGGTACCCGGTGCAGAGTCGATATCTCAGCATGTCTATAGACTGAACAACAGTGAGCTTGCAGAGTTGAAGAAGCAGGTGAATGAGTTACAGGACAAGGGCTTCATCCGATCGAGTTCTTCGCCATGGGGTGCGCCAGTACTCTTTGTACCGAAGAAGGATCGGTCGGTACGGATGTGTATCGACTACAGGGCACTCAACAGCCTCACGATCAAGAACAAGTACCCGCTGCCGAGGATCGATGACCTGTTCGATCAGCTGAACGGAGCGAAGGTATTTTCTAAGATTGATCTGAGGTCAGGGTATCATCAGGTGAAAGTGAAGAAGGAGGATATTTTCAAGACAGCTTTCAGCACTCGGTACGGCCAGTTTGAGTTCATGGTGATGCCGTTTGGGTTAACTAACGCCCCGGCGGTGTTCATGAACTTGATGAACAAGGTGTTCCACCAGTACTTAGATAAATTAGCGGTAGTGTTCATCGATGACATTTTGGTGTATTCGAAGACCCCAGGGGAGCATGAGGAGCATTTGAGAGTGGTGTTGGAGACTCTCAGGAAGGAGCAGCTTTACGGCAAGCTCTCGAAGTGTGAGTTCTTCTTGGATCGAGTTGATTTTCTAGGTCATGTGGTGACCGGAGATGGGATCTCAGTCGACCCGAAGAAGATCAGAGCAGTTGAGGCATGGACAGCACCGAGTTCAGTCGCAGAGATCAGAAGCTTTCTGGGATTGACAGGATACTACAGGAGATTTGTTTAGGATTTCTCCCGGATTGCAGAGCCATTGACTAGGCTGACCCGGAAGGACGCTGTGAGACCCGTCTCACTGTATCAGTATTTTATACGGATACGTGTTTATTTGAGCCGTATTTCATATTCATCGATTTACGTGATATTTTAAAATTTTTCCTATGTGGGATTTTCATGACTTGGTTTAACTTGGATTTGGTTTTATTTGGTTCGGTTCCACTTTGACTTGGTTTGGTTTAGTTTGGTTTCTTATTAGAGGAGGTGTATGGCTTAGATTGAGTGGAGAGAAATAAATGGTGGAGATCACTTGAGCTTGTTATATAAGCCACTTTTTCTCTCTCCCTCCTCATTCACCCTCATTTATTTCTTTTCCACCAAACCCTAGCCATTGGAGAGAGGCAAGTACACCTTGCCGAACTTTGAATAAATTTATTTTTGTTTGTTCCATCTTCTTCCTTGCATGATTCTAAGCATCTTTAGAACTTGGAGTTTTCGATTTTACCGGGTGGATTCTTGTAGATCTAAGTTTATATCATTTTCGGTTTTCAAGTTTTGATCTGTTAAACGTGCATATTTTTGTCAACTGATGGTTCCATGTTGTAGAGAATTTTATTTTACCCAACTTTGACCCATAGAAGTCTGGATTTGGGGTTCCCATTGTTGTTTGGTGGAGCATGAAGGCCATAATATTTTCCATGGACATGCTCTCTGTGGGAAGCAAAAATTTGTATTTCCTGGCCGCATGGCCATGCAGTTTCATTGCATGCACTTAGTTTCTTTTGCAGGCATTTATTTAATACTTGTCTGAGCCGCATGGCCATTTGTCTTGACCGCATGAGAATTAATTGTAAGACTTTTATTATTTATTATTATTATTGTTTAATCTAATATGCCAGCCGCATAGGCATCATTATTCTAATACATTGAGAATAGAATGCATCAGCACCCAGAGAGCCGCATATGGTATTTGAAGCTGGCCGTATGGAGCAATTCCATGCATTACCATGCATTTCATGCATTGCCATGCAATTCCATGCATTTTGCATTTCGAGTGCTTGCATCAGCAAGCTTTCCTGGAAACAAACAATGAGCCGCATAGGCTACTGTAGATTTCCTACTTAGTGCAATTAAGTCCCTACTTTTATACTTAATGTGATTAAGTCCCCACCTTTATACTTATATGCATTTTGTCCTTATATGTATTTTGTCCTTATATGCACTATGTGCTTGGAAGCATAGCCGCATAGGCTTAAGAAAGTTTAATATATTTTGCATTTAAGACCTCAATGTTTAATATATTATGCTTAATGCATTGTTTACTTGCCTTTTTGGAGTAGCTAGCCGCATAAAGCTTCTTAAAGGCTTGATATTTTGCATTTAAGTCCTTAATGATTAATATTTTTATGTTTAATGCCTATTCTTGGAGAGACTCAGCCGTATGAGTCATAAGAAAAAGCATTTAATGCCTCGTACATTATACCTAGCCCAACCGCATGGCCATTATTTAATTATTTATTTAATTGTTTGTATTTTTGTGTAAGCAAATGTGTGTTGGCCGTATGGCCTCTTCCCACTTGCTGGCCGCATGGCCATTGTACTTTTGGACTTTGAATTTAATACTGGACCGCATGGCTTTTGTTGAGCTGTCTGTACTTGCAGGATAAATTTTATTATATGTCATCATTGCTTAGCCACGTGAACCAATATTCAAATGGTCACGTGAACTTTTCTTATTGCATTGATTGTGGGGGGTCCCACATAGCTTCTTTTAGTGACTTGCTTGCTGAAGTGGGAGTTTGCATTTAATAGGGGTCCCACTATCTTTTGTTTTATTTGATTTCATGACCTATTTATTGTTTCCTGGCCGCATGGGTGGTCTCCCACTCTCTTTGACCGCATGTTTGTTCTTCCACTTTTGGACCGCATGGGTCCCACTTTGATTGTTTAAATATTTTATTTGCCTGAATTGTGGTCAGAATTTCTTCCCACTCCCAACATGAAAGTTGTAGAGTTTCTCCTTGGCTTCAAAAAAATATATATTATAAATATATTATTATTTAATTGTGCAAGTTTCTTCCTTCTTTGATAAATGACTTGACACGACAGTGACCCGTGGTGGTGCACTCTTGACATGATAACTTGACATGATATGCTTGACCTGATTCTTGATAGTGACCCGCCGTGGTGCACTCTTGACATGATAACTTGATATGATAATTCTTGATAGTGGCCCGTCGTGGCGCACTCTTGATAAGTAATAATGATAATGATAGTGGCCCGTCGTGGCACACTCCTGACAAGAATTAATTAGTATCCTGACACCGTGGGTGTTGTATTGAATGTGCTTGTATAAGCTACCGTCAAGTCTTGCATCATGTCTAGGACATGAATTCCTGATTTCCCACGGTCAGGGATTCATCTTGAATCTGGCTAGGTTAATGACTAGATTGATCAAGTAGTTCATGGAGAGACTTTCCCAGTTACCTGTTGCCCCTTTGACCCCGGCCTTATATATATATACATGGGATTTGTTGCTATCCGTCGAGATGAGCGCACTTCCAGCCCGCCGTCGAGTGTGGTACCTTAGGACACATGTATCTTACTACAGTGTGTCTGCTATATCATGCTATCTTTTCCTTTTCTTTGCTGGGGTCACTCAGGTAGTAACAAACGGGTAATTGGACTTGGAAGAATCTCATTGCATCTTGCTAGTAACTAGGCCTGTGATAACCCTAGTTAGTTAAAGTATCAAGCCGTACTTATTGCTTGGCCGTGATTGATTGAATGGAGTCTAACTCAGTCTAGTCTTGACTTGATCCTGCACAAGATTGTCACATGACCTGATTGTTCATATTCGCCCTGTCCTGTACATGATCGTTACATGTCCTGATTTCTTATTTTATCCTGCCGATAAATGGTGGAAGAAACCAAGTTCTGTTCAAACGAAGGGTTACAACCCCGGTCCTTGTTTGGTTTACGGGTTGTAACCTGGTTATCTGAATAGTCCCATGGTTATCTCATCGTATATCACCTGCCCAGTTCTATTTATTTAACATGTTCTCCAGTTTACTTTATGTCAAATGATGATTTACTTACTGTCTCCCTATGTTCGGGATAAGTGCATTGGTACTGCACAAATCTCGATCCTCCTTTACTTATTTGCTTATTATTTGCTAATAATTGCTGGTTTTAAGTTCATAGTTCGGCCTCCTTTGTGGTACTTGCTATTTGGGGTCTGACCCCACTGGTTTTGCATGGCCAGGTTCTAATAGAAGAGCCCGAAGGATCTACCGCACCATCTACTCGATGGTGACCAGCCGGAGCACCAGAGTGCCTCACTGGGTTTCTTCTTCATCCTCCTACTGATATGTAAATTCTCCTCTTGTAACGATTAGCCCCGAGCACGTGTTTAGCTCGTGTTTTGGTATTTTTCTTGATATTGTAGCCTACGGGCATAAACATGATATGTGCATTCTAGACTATAGCTAGTCCTTATCATGTACGACTAATACTCTAGCTAGTCATCAGTTCTGTGGTACTGGCTTCATGATCATTCATGTATATATGGTTCGGGATGCCTTACTATTGTATGTATGATGATCGTACTCCTTGCTCTTGTATAATTGCCTGTGATTGAGATACCTAGGATTGTTAAACCATAGGATTGACTGATGGCTTGTAGAGTAACCCCCATGTCTTGACAGCTTATACGTGATTTCAGAGTATTAACGTACTTTGGGATTGCGTAGCTGGCTATGTCTGCCCCCGCTCTCCGGTATTCCGGTTCTGGGGCGTGACATGGTTTTAGTGGTGGCCCACGCAGGTCTCGATTTTCAGATTTGTAGGGATTACCATGTTTAGATATCTCAATCACGATTATCCTTATTGATCTCCTTCGGATTATTCTCTATCTCTGATACTTGACTTGATATCTGTTTTGATCGTTGGTCATTCCTGTTTCCATGATTTGATCTTGTGTCCTTCAACTTTCAAGGGCACTGTTCTTGATCCCTCTGATTATCTTGTTCGTGTTTGCCGAGGGCATCTCAGCATTCTTTAGCCAGGCCAGTTATGGAGGATCAGTCTCAGCATGCAGACAGAGATGTCAGTCCATCCCGATCAGCCAGTCGCTTTTGTCTTCGTATCTTGAGACAGATGAAAAAGTTCAAGCATCTGTTTCAACTACGATGATATGTCCTGGGTAGAGTCGTGTCTTGAACTAAGTCATTGGTACCGACTTACCTTGAGGCTTGACTTTATCTATTTTTGGGAATCAGCTTAGGCCAGCAAGGACGTTGGTTTCTACACAACTGACTCAGGAGCCATATTGATCCATATGCCTCCAGCCCTTCTTGATCATGATTGTATTTATTCTTGTGCATTTATTTACCGCTTACGTATTTTACATTACTGATTGTTTTACTTACTTACTTGCCATGCTTGATTTATTGAGATTGTTGAGTTTCCTGGAGCTTTTGTTTTGTTATCTTGCTCGATTAGCCTCAGGAAATTCCGAGGACGGAATTTTTCTAAGGAGTGGAGAGTTGTGAGACCCGTCTCACTGTATCAGTATTTTATACGGATACGTGTTTATTTGAGCCGTATTTCGTATTCATCGATTTACGTAATATTTTAAAATTTTTCCTATGTGGGATTTTTATGACTTGGTTTAACTTGGATTTGGTTTTATTTGGTTCGGTTCCACTTTGACTTGGTTTGGTTTAGTTTGGTTTCTTATTAGAGGAGGTGTATGGCTTAGATTGAGTGGAGAGAAATAAATGGTGGAGATCACTTGAACTTGTTATATAAGCCACTTTTTCTCTCTCCCTCCTCATTCACCCTCATTTATTTTTTTTCCACCAAACCCTAGCCATTGGAGAGAGGCAAGTACACCTTGCCGAACCTTGAACAAATTTATTTTTGTTTGTTCCATCTTCTTCCTTGCATGATTCTAAGCATCTTTAGAACTTGGAGTTCTCGATTTTACCGGGTGGATTCTTGTAGATCTAAGTTTATATCATTTTCAGTTTTCAAGTTTTGATCTGTTAAACGTGCATATTTTTGTCAACTGATGGTTCCATGTTGTAGAGAATTTCATTTTAGCCAACTTTGACCCATGGAAGTCTGGATTTGGGGTTCCCATTGTTGTTTGGTGGAGCATGAAGGCCATAGTATTTTCCATGGACATGCTCTCTGTGGGAAGCAAAAATTTGTATTTCCTGGCCGCATGGCCATGCAGTTTCATTGCATGCACTTAGTTTCTTTTGTAGGCATTTATTTAATACTTGTCTGAGCCGCATGGCCATTTGTCTTGACCGCATGAGAATTAATTGTAAGACTTTTATTATTTATTATTATTATTGTTTAAGCTAATATGCCAGCCGCATAGGCATCATTATTCTAATACATTGAGAATAGAATGCATCAGCACCCAGAGAGCCGCATATGGTACTTGAAGCTGGCCGCATGGAGCAATTCCATGCATTACCATGCATTTAATGCATTGCCATGCAATTCCATGTATTTAATGCATTTTGCATTTCGAGTGCTTGCATCAGCAAGCTTTCCTGGAAATAAACAATGAGCCGCATAGGCTACTGTAGATTTCCTACTTAGTGCAATTAAGTCCCTACTTTTATACTTAATGTGATTAAGTCCCCACCTTTATACTTATATGCATTTTGTCCTTATATGTATTTTGTCCTTATATGCACTATGTGCTTGGAAGCATAGCCGCATAGGCTTAAGAAAGTTTAATATATTTTGCATTTAAGACCTCAATGTTTAATATATTATGCTTAATACATTGTTTACTTGCCTTTTTGGAGTAGCTAGCCGCATAAAGCTTCTTAAAGGCTTGAAATTTTGCATTTAAGTCCTTAATGATTAATATTTTTATGTTTAATGCCTTTTCTTGGAGAGACTCAGCCGCATGAGTCATAAGGAAAAGTATTTAATGCCTCGTACATTATACCTAGCCCAACCGCATGGCCATTATTTAATTATTTATTTAATTGTTTGTATTTTTGTGTAAGCAAATGTGTGTTGGCCGCATGGCCTCTTCCCACTTGCTGGCCGCATGGCCATTGTACTTTTGGACTTTGAATTTAATATTGGACCGCATGGCTTTTGTTGAGCTGCCTGTACTTGCAGGATAAATTTTATTATATGTCATCATTGCTTAGCCACGTGAACCAATATTCAAATGGTCACGTGAACTTTTCTTATTGCATTGATTGTGGGGGGTCCCACATAGCTTCTTTTAGTGACTTGCTTGCTGAAGTGGGAGTTTGCATTTAATAAGGGTCCCACTATCTTTTGTTTTATTTGATTTTATGACCTATTTATTGTTTTCTGGCCGCATGGGTGGTCTCCCACTCTCTTTGACCGCATGTTTGTTCTCCCATTTTTGGACCGCATGGGTCCCACTTTGATTGTTTAAATATTTTATTTGCCTGAATTGTGGTCAGAATTTCTTCCCACTCCCAACATAAAAGTTGTAGAGTTTCTCCTTGGCTTCAAAAAAAAATATATTATAAATATATTATTATTTAATTGTGCAAGTTTCTTCCTTCTTTCATAAATGACTTGACACGACAGTGACCCGTGGTGGTGCACTCTTGACATGATAACTTGACATGATATGCTTGACCTGATTCTTGATAGTGACCCGCCGTGGTGTACTCTTGACATGATAACTTGATATGATAATTCTTGATAGTGGTCCGTCCTGGCGTACTCTTGATAAGTAATAATGATAATGATAGTGGCCCGTCGTGGCACACTCCTGACAAAAATTAATTAGTATCCTGACACCGTGGGTGTTGTATTGAATGTGCTTGTATAAGCTACCGTCAAGTCTTGCATCATGTCTAGGACATGAATTCCTGATTTTCTACGGTCAGGGATTCATCTTGAATCTGGCTAGGTTAATGACTAGATTGATCAAGTAGTTCATGGAGAGACTTTCCAGTTACCTGTTGCCCCTTTGACCCCGGCCTTAAATATATATACATAGGATTTGTTGCTATCCGTCGAGATGAGCGCACTTCCAGCCCGCCGTCGAGTGTGGTACCTTAGGACACATGTATCTTACTACAGTGTGTCTGCTATATCATGCTATCTTTTCCTTTTCTTTGCTGGGGTCACTCAGGTAGTAACAAACGGGTAATTGGACTTGGAAGAATCTCATTGCATCTTGCTAGTAACTAGGCCTGTGATAACCCTAGTTAGTTAAAGTATCAAGTCGTACTTATTGCTTGGCCGTGATTGATTGAATGGAGTCTAACTCAGTCTAGTCTTGACTTGATCCTGCACAAGATTGTCACATGACCTGATTGTTCATATTCGCCCTGTCCTGTACATGATCGTTACATGTCCTGATTTCTTATTTTATCCTGCCGATAAATGGTGGAAGAAACCAAGTTCTGTTCAGACGAAGGGTTACAACCCCGGTCTTGTTTGGTTTACGGATTGTAACCTGGTTATCTGAATAGTCCCATGGTTATCTCATCATATATCACCTGCCCAGTTCTATTTATTTAACATGTTCTCCAGTTTACTTTATGTCTAATGATGATTTACTTACTGTCTCCCTATGTTCGGGATAAGTGCATTGGTACTGCATAAATCTTGATCCTCCTTTACTTATTTGCTTGTTGTTTGCTAATGATTGCTGGTTTTAAGTTCATAGTTCGGCCTCCTTTGTGGTACTTGCTATTTGGGGTCTGACCCCACTGGTTTTGTATGGCCAGGTTCTAATAGAAGAGCCCGAAGGATCTACCGCACCATCTACTCGACGGTGACCAGCCAGAGCACCAGAGTGCCTCAGTGGGTTTCTTCTTCATCCTCCCACTGATATGTAAATTCTCCTCTTGTAACGATTAGCCCCGAGCACGTGTTTAGCTCGTGTTTTGGTATTTTTTTTGATATTGTAGCCTACGGGCATAAACATGATATGTGCATTCTAGACTATAGCTAGTCCTTATCATGTACGACTAATACTCTAGCTAGTCATCAGTTCTGTGGTACTGGCTTTATGATCATTCATGTATATATGGTTCGGGACACCTTACTATTGTATGTATGATGATCGTACTCCTTGCTCTTGTATAATTGCCTGTGATTGAGATACCTAGGATTGTTAAACCATAGGATTGACTGATGGCTTATAGAGTAACTCCCATATCTTGACAGCTTATACGTGATTTCAGAGTATTAACGTACTTTGGGATTGCGTAGCTGGCTATGTCTGCCCCCGCTCTCCGGTATTCCGGTTCTGGGGCATGACAGACGCAGAGTTTGTCTGGTCAGAGGAGTGTCAGGTTGCTTTTGATGAGCTGAAGAAGCGACTGACGACAGCCCCGATTTTGACGTTGCCATTAGGATCAGGCGGGTTCACTATCTACAGTGACGCCTCAGGGAAGGGTTTGGGTTGTGTCTTGCAGCAACATGGGAAGGTGATTGCCTATGCATCCAGACAGTTACGTCCGCATGAGAAGAACTACCCTACCCATGATTTGGAGTTGGCGGCGGTTATCTTTGCTCTGAAGCTGTGGAAGCACTATCTATACGAAGAGCGTGTGGAGATCTTCACAGACCACAAGAGCTTGAAGTATGTGTTTACACAGAAAGAGCTCAACATGAGGCAGCGCAGATGGTTGGAGTTGATGAAGGACTTCGATATTTCATTACAGTACCATCCAGGAAAGGCCAATGTGGTTGCCGATGCCTTGAGTAGGTATCCGGTAGCTATGTGCTTGACGATGGATCGTCATCTATTAGCAGATTTGGAGAGTTTGGGGATCGAGGTGATCGTGCCTGGAGTTCAGATGCAGATGTGGGGCCTTCAGATTCAGTCAGACTTGATGGAGAGGATTAAGTCAGCTCAGTTCGACGATGTTACCCTGCGGTATATCCGAGAGCTGGTTCGAGCAGGATTGGCAGATGTGGAGTTCATCATTGCGGAGGATGGCACATTGAGGCACGGTTCCAGACTGTGTGTGCCTAGCGGAGAGCTTCGGGAGTAGGTTATGCAGGAGGCCCATCGCTCTCAGTACACTATACATCCAGGTGCCAACAGGATGTATAGAGATTTGAAAGAGCATGTATGGTGGTATGGGATGAAGCGGGAGGTAGCACGCTTCGTAGCCAGGTGCCTAGTCTGTCAGCAGGTTAAGGCAGAGAGACAGAGGCCAGGAGGACTGTTGCAGCCATTGCCCATTCCGGAGTGGAAGTGGGAGCACATTACGATGGATTTTGTTTCGGGATTGCCGCGTTCATCAGGAAGAAAAGACGCAATTTGGGTCATCGTGGACAGGTTGACCAAATTGGCCCACTTTTTGCCATTCAAAGTGGGGACGTCTACGGAGAAGCTAGCGGAGTTGTATATGCGACAGATTGTCAGGATACATGAAGTTCCGGTGAGCATTGTCTCGGATCGGGATAGTCGCTTTACTTTCCATTTCTGGCAGAGTCTGCAGACTAGTTTGGACACTCAGCTCAAATTCAGTACTGCATACCACCCTCAGACGGACGGACAGTCGGAGAGGACTATTCAGACTCTCGAGGACATGCTGCGGACTTGTGTTCTGGATTTTGAAGGATCATGGGAGGATCACCTGCACTTGGTAGAGTTTGTATACAACAACAGTTACCAGGCCAGCATTGGTATGTCACCATTCGAGGCATTGTACGGGCGTAGATGTCGTACTCCCTTATCTTGGGATAATGTTGGAGAGCGAGCTTTACTGGAACCTGAGATGGTTGTAGACGCAGCTGAGAATGTAAACCTCATCAGGGATCGACTTCGCGTGGCGCAGGACAGACAGCGGTATTGGGCCGACAGCCACCGGAGACCGTTACAGTTTGAGGTATAGCTTAGACTAGGATTAGAATCTGGTTGTTTGTGATTTGTTGATATGTGATTGTTTTTGTTGTTAATTGAGACCATGCTTGTGTTAGGTTGGAGATATGGTATTCTTGAGGATTTTACCGACTCGAGGTACTATTCGTTTCGGTGGAGGAGGGAAGCTTAGCCCACGCTATGTCGGACCTTTTGTTATCAGCGGAAGGGTCGGTGACGTGTCATACAGACTGGACTTGCCTTCTTCCTTAGCGGGAGTCCACAATGTATTTCACGTATCGAAGTTGAGACGGTATGTGGCAGATCCTAGCCATGTACTGGACCATTCTGAGATTGAGGTGGGACCTACTCTCAGTTATCCAGAGCAGCCTGTGGAGATTCTGGACCGACGAGAGAAGGTATTGCAGAACCAGTCGATACCCTTAGTTCGTGTAGCTTGGAAGCATCACTCTCCAGGAGAGTCCACCTGGGAGAGAGAGGATGAGATGCGCGAACGTTACCCCTATCTTTTCCAGTCTTGAGGTATGATTTTGTTCTTTCTTAACCATGCAGTTTTGTCTTTAATTTCGAGGACGAAATTATTTTAAGGGGGGTAGATTTGTAGCATCCACTTTTTCATAGAAGGGTATTTCAGTCATTTTAGCCATTTTGGCCTTTATGTGATTCTCTGAATATGTTGACTCATGATTGTGCTAGCAACTGGTTTAACCTTAGTGGACATATATTGGGGCCTAACCATGCATTAGAATGGTTATTTTCATTTTTAGAAATTATTTTTATGCATTAGATTATTTTTAAGGCTTTTATTTATTTATTTAGCCTTTTTGCATGTAGGCCTTTAAGCTTTTTGACTTGGGCCCATTTCTAATTGAGAAGGAGTTGGCCCAAGTGAAACCCTAACCCCTAGAGACCCCTTGGCCACCCAACACAGCAGTACCCCCTCCTTTTTTCATTATTTGTGAAATTTTGAGCCTCCACAAAGAAACCCTAAAAGATTCATCTCTCCAAAACTCAAAATTCCTTCATCCGGAGTCCGTTTCTTCCCAAACGAACTCCGTTGCACTCGTCGAGGAGAGGAGGATCTGCTGGTGCATTTCTGGAGTGGAGACGGAGGTTTTTGCTGGAGGGAAATCGGCCGACACGATAACCGAGGAGCCCCGATCATTGAGTTTTGACACTCAATAGGTAAATCCTAATCTACCATTGTAAATCTAGTTTTTCCTTCATTTTTGCATCCATATTAGTGCCCTAGTCTTGCCACGAAATTTGGTGGGATTTTGACTCCGTTTGATGGAGGTATCGGACACGTGTCGGCTCTTTACGGCACGTATTCGACGAAATGCCGCTTTGGATAGAAAGTTGTTGTTTTTCGATTTTGACTTCATGGATGTTTAGATAATATGATTTTGATAAACTTTCGTGAAGATGGATTTGGGTTTGACATCGTTTCAGCGACGTTTCGGGCAACGGACGCACGTGCACGGATCCCGTGCACGAGGCCGTGCGTGCCCTGCTGTCCGCGTGTGATTTTTTGATGCACAGAGCGTATTTTTGTGTGAAAATTTGTGAGAACGTGGGGGCAACCTCTTCCCTCATTCTCGTAAAATTTCACAACTTTTGTTGAGCGAGCGCGGAGAAATCGCGCGTGCACCGCTCAGCCACTGTACATTCAGCCTGTCATTTTTGTAACGGAGACGGACTTCGTGCGCGCACACGACACAGCGAACACCCGTTCCAGGACCCGGAACATGTCGACCTAGACCTAGATGACCCGTAGGATGAACCCCGAGTCGCGGCGTGGCCCGACGAGGGAGCAGCGAGGCCGGAGCCAGGCGCACGAGGGCGCGCGGGCGCGCGCGCGCAGCAGGCCGCACGGGTGCGGGGGCTACGTGCGTCGCTTCGGGCGGCGTGTCACCGTGTCATCGTGTCCTAGACCTACCCCAGGACCTTTCCCAGCTATGTGCACAAGCACGTGGCGTTTCGTTGCGTGTGCGGCGCTCAAACGAGCGAGAACGCACGCGTACCACGCGGTATCGGGAAATTCCGATACGCATTCTGTGGACACGACACGGACACGATTTCGAACCCGAGAGTATACGAACGCATCACGTGGGTCGAGACCAACGTGTATGCCGAGTTTCGCGGGTTCGTTTGGTGTATTTTGCATTTTGGGACGTTGTGTGAATTGGATGAGTTTCTTTGATTTCGATTTTTTTTTGAGTTAAATGTGATATTTTGATTTCCAGTTTCTTAGCTTCTAAAATCTGAGTTTTCAGGACTTATATGAGTTTTCAGATATGTGGGAACCAACGCTTGGGTTTATTTCATAATTTTTCATCAATTATGAGTATTTGCACTTTTCTATATATATAGCTATATATATATATATATATATATATATATATATATATATATATATATATATATATATATATATATATATATATATATATATATATTTTTATTTATAACCCCGTTGAAACCCATTGCTATGTTCATATGCGTTGAGAATGGGTCGAGGAATTTAATTCCAGATTTCTGATTCTTTAAACCATTTCAACCATTGCGAATCTTTCTATTTAAGAGTTGTATATATATATATATATATATATATATATATATATATATATATATATATATATATATATATATATAATATATATATATATGTGTGTGTGTGTGTGTGTGTGTGTGTGTGTGTGTGTAGCTTCTTACTTTATATATATGTATATAATAGTATAGTAATTTGGGTAATACCATAGGTACGTTTTACTGTTTTTAATCTCAGATTTACCCCATTTCAGTAAGCACCAGTACACACGCACACACACATCATCTTTTGTTAGAAATAGAGTTTGGTTGTATTGTATATACACATGTGTGTGTATATACCTATATGTATATAGGTTTTATGCTTGGAAACCCTCTTGGAATAGATTATAGTTGTGTATATAACTATAGGAGCCCTAGGACAGATTTGGTTTGTCATTTCGAGCTTAGTTTAGTCGAATTGGCCGACAAGTTGACCAAATTGACAAAAGTCAACTTTGGGTCAAACCTGATCCAATTTAACTCAAACGAACTCCAAATGACCTAGAATTTTGTGTATGACCTAGAAATTAGTAGACAGACTAGTTGACCCAAGTTTGACCAGGTTTGACCAGTGTTGACCAGGTTTGACCAGAGTTGACCGAGGGTTGACTTTGACCAAAATGGACCTAGAAGCATGTAGTCTTGCATTGTAGCTTTTTTTTTGATATTGTGGACTTGGTTGTGACATGTGTGTATTTTAAATAGGTTTACATTGCCCCAGTTTAGTTACACCTCATCATCAGCAGTTCGATTTGCCAGGCGAGTACATTCTCTGATCTTTTCATACTTCTTTGGATATGTTCTCTTGTTATAGACTAGTATACTTGATGCTGACACGATGTTCACACGGATTAGTACCCTCTGGATCTTTTTATGCGATGTTATCCCCTCGGATACATCGAGTATGTCATGTTCATGTACTTTGTCATGGCCATCATGTACTCCATGTATTCATATTTATCCATGTGCACTCATATGTTATTCATGTACACTCATGACCATATGAGCTCCATGTATACAGTAGTTGTTATCCATGTGCAATAACATAACATGTATTGATCCTTGTGTATTGATTGGGGGCAGGGAGAGTGTAGTTGGTTATGTGATCATTATCTCCAGTAGGTATCCATGTGCACTCCATAGCTATATCCATGTGCAACCCAGACCGTTTACATAACCAATTCATGCTCTGAATAACGTAGAAGGTTATATTTCTCTATTTATCATATTATATCTCAGTTTATATTCTCTCTCTTGTTGATTTCCTTTATAGCGATTCATGTATAGTTTCTATAGCTTGTTTTATATGTCCATTCCTGCTATGAACTGTTGTGAGAGATATGTGCTCGTTTCGTCCTGACTGGGCATGTTGAAAATTTTACAGGTATTGATGAGGAGTACTGCCCTACTTATTATGGCATTGGCTTAGATGACACTGGCGACGTGTACCCTCAGGAGGATCCAGCAGTCGCTGAGGACTTGCCTATAGTCTAGCTGAGACTTAGTTTTTATTTTCTTTCCACTTGAGACTCTATGAGTTGTACTTGAGATTTATTTTGGTGGTTTACACTTAGACTTCTATTTATGTTGAGACTCTCTTGTGATTTCTATTTTATTCCATCTTAGTATTGTGATTGAGTTACTTATTATTTTACTCTCCACTCAGAGCTTATTCTAGACTGTATTAGATATTGTGACTCAGGACAGCGTTCTACCGCCGACACTGCGGCGTAGGCTGGGCGTATTCACTTCTCGTGCCCTTTCACTGGGTGCGGGTCGTGACAGTTTGACATGCATTTTTCAGGATACAAAAGTTTATAATCATCTCTATTCAAGTTATGGGAAGAAAAACAGTAAGAAATACAATAGATGGAACCTTTTAGGGTTATAACTTATTTACTAGAAAAAAGATAGAAAAAGCTGATCAGTGATATATGACAAGGATACAACTTTTAACAGCCAGTCCTGATACAAAAGGACGTGTTATGGATCAAAAGCACAACTGTTAATATGCTCAAATAGCCACAAGGAAAGGAGGAAAAGAAAGTAGAGGAAAGTTAGACGATCTTGATGATTATCGGGATGGTTAAACATTTGTCGCAGTCCAAATACAGTTCGAACTTACTAAAGGTGTACTAGTTTATTGAGAATTTGAAATAGGTCTTCTATGAGATCATGTGTTGACAAATGTCGGAAACAAAGAAATATCAAATATTGATATGATTTGAAGAAGAAAATAGGTACGTAAACCAAGATTTGATATGCAAGATGGAAATATCCAACTCCTGAATACTTGCATATAGCCTCGATCTGTGGATTACCCTACCATATGAAGGCAATGCGTCCATACCATCTACTAATTATAAATGCCATTCTTTGTACTTTCTCTGATCTCGTGATCCATTATCGAACTCGGTCATCAATAAATGTTTTAATTTCCACAACCTTTGTTTCTATCTTGATCTAAAACCAACGAGTCAGAATTTGTCTCTATATAAACCTTTACCATGGTTCAATTTCAACTTCTTTATCTTAACCTCGAATTATTTCAATTTTTTTTTAAAATGTCACTGTTTTGATCAAAGTTATTCCTCTATTATTAGTAAATATTGCTAAAAGTTCAACCTCCACATATCCATCAATCAGTCTTCTACCTCAAACCGGTAATTTCCTTAAAAAAATTGAAAGCTACACAATTTGTAATATTGGTTCTTAATCTTTGTACTCCAAAATTTAAAAATTTGTGTTCAACCATTTCTAGTCATTCACTGTTTACTCTTACATTCCTTTGCTCAATTTCATATCATCACCAATATTACAAATTGTGTAGCTTTCAATTTTTTTAAGGAAATTACCGTTGAGGTAGAAGATTGATTGATGGATATGTGGAGGTTAAATTTTTAGCAATATTTACTAATAATATATATATATATATATATATAATATATAATATATATATATCTATATATAATATATATATATATAATATATATATATTTTATATATTAAAATATATATAATATATATATATATATATATATATATTATTTATATTATTTATTATATATATATATATATATATATATATAATATATATATATATATAATATATATATTATATATATATATATATATATATATATATATATTTAAAATAATATATATATTATATATCTATATATATATATATATATATATATATTATATCTATATATATAATATATAAGTGTGTATATATTATATATGTATATATATATATCTATATATATATATAATATATATATATATATATAGATATATATCTATATATATATATATTTATATATATATATATATATATATATATATATATATATAGATATATATATATATATATTATATATATATATACTATATATATATATACATATACATCTATATATATATATATATATATTATTTACTTGAACAATATTTTATTTTGAACAATAAAATAAAAAATTTATTTTTGAACAATATTTTATTTTGAACAATTTTATTTTAAAAAAAAAAAAATATATATATATATATATATATATTATAGATATATAATATATATATATATATATAATTATATATTATATATATACTTGAACAATATATATAGTTCAATTCAACGTTATTCAACGTTTTATTCTGGTTCAATTATCTAAATACATACATGAATCCTAGAAAATTTGTAACCTCAAAAATACATATTTAAAATTGTTCAAAATAATCAGTATTATTTTAAAGCTTCTAGGATTAACATTAGTATCAATTCTTCAATCATCATTGAATACTCCATAAGTCTTAAGAATTTGAATTCATAATTCCGAAATATTTATAATTTCTCACTTTTTAAACGTACAACCCCACATTATTTCTTCCATGTCATTCTTGGGTCCCGTATGTTCCTTTGATATATGAAATTAACCTTTATTCAAAATAATCCATTAAATATAACCACTTTCAAAAATTCAATGATACTTCTATTCACTTAAAAAGATCATTGTTAATCTACTCTTCTTTCATCAATTTCGTCTCAATGTCTAAGATACCATTACCAGACTAAAGATATAGCATCACACATGACAAGCAATTCTTTATTCCAGAGAATCAACCATTTCGAAAGGTAAGAAGATTCAAGGAAATGCAAGATCTTAGTTATTAGCTATGTTAAGTAACATATTCCTAGGTAGAAGCCAAGTTAATGGATGTAAGTAGAACAGAGGTATCAAGAAGAAGAAATATGATTAGAAGAATAGAAATCCTACTTTTGCTCACCTGATTATAATGAAGTTGTTCTACCTTTCCTTACATAAGTCAATAATCAACAAATCCTTGAATTCCACCTCCGAGATGTCCATCTTGCTTTGATATCTAATTCTCTTACTCTTACGACTCCACATTTTCTTTTATTAAAGTCTAATGAATTTGGTGATCTAAACTCCATCCTTCAAGGATCATTATCAAGTTGGTACTTCAATCAACAATATTGCCATTTACCAATCCATATAGACTCAATATATTTAGATATATTTAAAAATATCGATGAATCCACCCAATAAAATTTTACTTTCTTTTTTGTCCATTGCTTCCATACATGCATCTAGTTGTCTTATATGGTGAGGTCCATAGTACGAGAATTTTCTTTCTCTCTTTAGTTCTATTATCCTCAAAATCAAGGATGGAATCACAATGCCACTAGTTTCAAAAGCATCCTTGTTTTGTTTTAGCAACTGTTAATATTATTCACAATATTTAAAATCATTTTGCTACTAACCACCTGGAAATCATAAATCTATATTTCACAATGTCCTAAAAATCTCGTTGTCAATAATTGATCCAAATCTTGTATGCTTCTGTCGGTTTTTTCTAAACCTCTAGATAAGTTGTAACCTCAAGGTATTTATAATCCAAAACTTAATCATCAATCCCCAATTTATTCTTTTGATCCTTTTACTACCTTTGTCTTAATTATTCCTCTTATTATAATTTTGATGTTCTATATTAGTCACACCTCATAGTGAGCCATCATCTTAGTCATTTAAGCAAGGTAAAATCGATTAATATTTTCCTCAAAATTGTATAAAAATCTTCCTTAATTTTCTATGTCGCAAGTCTTCACTATTGTCCTCTTAATTTTCATGGATCAAAATCATCATTTATAAATTTTTCAATATCATTCAGTCTGATCTATGCAATTATTGTTTATTTCTTCGACGTCATATGTTGTCCTTCTATTTACTACGACTCATACCAATTTATTATTCTCCAAACTCGATGTAATATCAAACTCTTGTTTTCTCCGGTTGTCAATATAAGCTCAAAATATTTACTCATGCATAAGACTATCCATTCTTCTATTTCAATCCAAAATGGTTATGAGTTCAACTTTTATTCCGTTGTTCTTTCTAGATCCATAAGTCTCATCTTAACGCAAGAATTAAGTTCAACAACGACATGTATTCAAGTTGGGGTAAACAAAACAAGTGGAAATAGATTTAAGCAAGGTTTAAGTTAAGATTCTCAAGGGTCATCCTAGAAATCTATCAAGAAATCCTAATCTATGATTGAGTACTCTGCTTTCTAGAATTTCCTACAATGCATCAATCATATTCTATTGCAGGTTCGTAATAGTACTCTAACCCTAAGTACTACCACGACTTCATACTAATGTGAAGACTAGACCGCATGAGCCACCACAAAAATGTGTCACGATCCGCACCCGGATGTTCGGACACGAGCACGTGGGTACGTCCATCCTAAGTTGTAGTATCGATGGTAGAAAGATGTCTAGACCTCCAACATACCAATACTAATCCAACAACTACCAATATGTACTCAGTAGACATGAATAATAATATCTAAATGCAAGGCCACCTGTTGGTCTAAAGTGTAAGACTTGTCTCAGCTATAGCATCCATATGAATTCCAAGAACGTGAGCACAATATCTCCTAAAAATGTGGTTATCTAGTCAGGATTAGAACGAAGTATAATCAATAAAAGAAGTTCCAAGTAAATGACGGACTATAAAACTAGAATGTAGTAAATGTAATACACGATGAAAGAAGAATTGAAAATCATAGATGACAAGTAATAAAATAAGTACAACTATAATCATGGCAGTAAATAGAAAAATCATAAAATCAAGATAAACATGGTATATGACTAGTATCTCTAAGTGATTTGAAATATTAGTTCGATATGTGATCGGCTTGGACCTAACACGGAGCATATAAAAAAGGGAGCTAGCTCAACCATATGTGAAATGTATGATCAGCTAGTAGCCACAGTCTACCGGGTATGATCACTATCCAACTAATACTTCTTCCGTCCCGACTAACACTAATGGATCTGAATCATGACTGTCACAACATGTAAATCACAATGCACGGAATAAACACGAGCACGATGATCATGGTACAACAATAGCATGAAAGGCACATCTCATGTCTATGAATCCATGCAGTACCAGCCGTATACGTGTCGAAAATCAAGTACACATTACTAAAACATGTATATAGAAACTATCTTATACTGAAAACAATCAGAGATTATTCTTGCATGTAGTCCTGAGCTAAAAGTATAATCAAAGTCCGTATCGGAGTCCAATACTATATTACGAATGCACATCATCAAATTATACAAGCTAACCTATAAAATCATTCTAACACATAACACTAATGTTAAGTTGGTATGGGTAGTGGGTACACGTTCCTACCATTCTAATTCATAAACCACCCAACATAGAAGTTTCCAAAAGTTTACTTTATCACGAGTTTAATTAGGCTAGTGAACAAGTAGTCAAAATAATGATGAACGGTTCAAACTTAAGGATTCAAAAGAATAACATTTGTTAAAAGTAGAAGAAAATTCCAAACTAATCAACGGTTGGATATTCCAGAAATGAAGTAGAAAGTTGCAAGAAAAAATAATTTCAGACTTAAAAATAATTTGAGTGTAGAAATTTATAATTTTTTTCATTTTCGGAAGCAATGTTCGAGTAAACAAACAATATTATTTATGGCTAAGACTTTAGAATCTAATATAAATATAAGGGATTGCTAGAAGAAATCACACAGAAATTCAACTGTTAGATTTTCGGGAAACTGAGCTTAAAGTGACCTCCAAAAACAGTTTCAGGATGAAATACTGAAAATGTAGTTCATGAAGCTCACTTTGCCCTCAATTTACATAACTCAAAGCAAGTAGCTAAGTCATGAAACCAATATGAACTGATTCACAACTTAACCAAGAGTACATACATGGTGGGAACGTAAGAATATGATATACAGATAAAATGACGCACATATAAAGTTGGTAAAATTAATTCTATACCTTGATCTCATTTTACACTAGTGAAACAAATTGTTCTGAACATGACTTCAGTACAAAGTTGATAGACAAAATATTCTAGATTTATTCAAACAATTGGATCTGGAAAAGAATTCCTACACAGAAAATTATGCATGCTTAAAGTTGGAAGAAAACTACATTTTCAGAATTCGGTGTTCATGAGGCCAACTTTGAGTCTTATTTGTACCAATTAAATAAAGTACTTTGACATGACCCCAGCATGAGATTTGTAGACAACATAACCAAGATTTCATATAAATTTCTGGAATTTAAAAATATTATATACATAAAAGTTATACTACTTCAAAGTTGAGGAAAACATAATTTTGGAAAGGTAGTTTCAAGAAACATTCACTTATAAATCCAAATCCTTAGACATTAATAATTATGTTTCACTTAGGGGAATGATATACCTAGTAAGTCCCTATGTCCCAAATCATAAACCGAAGGTTAACGGGTACTTACCAATTTATGAAGTACGAATAACGGTTGTTCTCGAATTCCAGCTTGCGCACCTCTTAAAAACGTTCTCTACGGAAGGAAGTAAATACTAAGCATACCACAAGTTACATATGAAATAAGGGAATTCACATAGGTACGCAATGAAAAAGGTTTGAAAGACTTTTACTAAGTGGTTTGGCTGCACACCCCGATCTTTGCACAATTGTTCCGACAAGATCTATTCTTGACACATTGTCATGCAACAATGATTAGGGAAAGAAACTACTAAAACCCTAGTGAATTATATATGGTTGGAAAGCAAGACATAGAACCAGAGGTTAGAGAAAGATTTGAAGTCCATTCCTCGAACATGACCTATCCCGCTGCACCTATAGTTGAATGCTGCTGAATGCACTACTTTGTGTGGACTATTTAGGGTGAAAACTAAATGAAATGGATGGAAAAGAGTGTATGGGGCTACTACGAAAGGGTTAGGGGGAGGTGTGGCCTTAATTTTATGTGGTGGAGGAGTGTCGAAGTGGTTTTGACAACTAAAAGTGGTAGTTTATCCAAAAATCCAAAATTACAAGGCTATATAGCCTGATGTCCACCTAATATATAAATATTTTACAAATATAAGTTGGTTTGGGTCCCTAGGTCCTAGGTAGTTGTGGTTTAAGTTTGGGTTCAAAATAGTTTGATTTGGATATGTTTTAGTAGCCTACACTAACCCAACACCCATTAATACCAATGTTAAATTTATATTAACCAAAACTAGTCGAAACCATGTCACACATTGTATTATCTAAGAATATTAACCTTAAATATAGTACAATATACATTTATATATAAAACATGCAAACAAGTATCTATATATTTTAAATACATTCAAAAAAAAATTATTTAAGGTACGAAGATTACGGAAACTCACGGGACTAACACGTGACTTAGCCAACTGGTATGAATCATTAGATAATCCTAGTGCGACAATCCCATGATTCATACACAAGTTGTCAATTAAAGAAAGTCCAAAAATATCACTAAACATGGGCAATCTAAATCTCATTCACGATAATAAAGATCAGCTAAATCAAATAGGTAAAAGATAAATGTAAATACGAATAGTTCAAGTTCATCAAGAATCAAATGCACATCCGGTGGAGACAAATCCACTACTAGTAGACGAAAATAAAATAATGACAAGAAAG
Source organism: Iris pallida (assembly GCA_029216955.1). Classification (NCBI taxonomy): domain Eukaryota; kingdom Viridiplantae; phylum Streptophyta; class Magnoliopsida; order Asparagales; family Iridaceae; genus Iris; species Iris pallida. The sequence continues at coordinate 4,630,659 of JANAVB010039620.1, forward strand.
TAAAAAACTAAGTCCATGCTCCAAATAACTAAGCATCAGCGGAGTTGTTAGCTGTTGTACCGTGGTCTTGTGTCGGTCCGTAAACCTGCGGGTACACCTCGTCTCTAAATCTGGAGAAAAATTTAGGTTCTCAGAAGATACGTAGCAAGATACATAATATACAAGCCTACAATACAGTATATCTAACATACAGGAAAGATGGGTATGGAAACATGAAATAACTACAAGTACAAAGAAACAATACCGCAAAAAAATTACTCTATAGATGGTGACATGTCATAGAGAATATAATATTAATCGTGACTATCAGTAAATCAGTAATAACGACCATAGTCCGGTGAGGACTAACAGTCCTAAAACAGGTCTCTATCACAGCTGGTGAGGCGCTAACGACCGAGTGGTAATAGCCACGACTAATATATCACTCTCTCCTAAGAGCATCTCCAACCCTATTGTGAGTTTGGAAAAAAGCTATTGCCACATAGGAATAACAAGTTTTCATTTAAAAAGTCTCTCTCCAACGCAAATGTCAAATAAGTTATCAAGTTGACATGGCATGACATGGCAAAGACATTGTGAAATTGATTGTCTAGTTCTAGACAATGCACTTGACAATAACTTTACCTCCACATCATCCATTATGAATAAAAAATATTTAGGAAATGAATGAGAGAAAAAGTTGCCTTGGAAGTTGAAAAATTATATTTAATTGTCTTCTCAATACTTTCGCATTGGAGAAGAGTTTTCTACTTTATTGTCTTGTGTGAATATAATTGTGCTACCTAGGAAAGACATTGTCTTGTGCCTCATGCCACATAAAATCACCTTACATTACAAGACAATAGGGTTGGAGATGCTCTAAGGGACCAGGAAGTCAAGTATGTCTCGACAAGTCAGGTAAGCAGAATCTAGGTACACAGATGAATACGCTAACAAAAACACATAAACAACGAGGATACAAGTGCACTAACACAATACAAATAAAGGACATAAAAGACATGGCATATGTAAAAGAATTTACATAAGTAACAGAATAAAGGAACAATAAATGCATGTAAATAAACTGTACGTAAATTGGCAAGATATACTTGCCTGGCTCCAAGCTGAAGGTTAAGAGCTGGTCCCACGTCCAAGTTCAAGGAGTCCAAATGTCCTAGAGAACTTTAACTAATTTAATTACCTAACCAAGAATCTAACAAACAATATGATTACCATTATTATCATTGAACACCCAATGACCTAGGGAGTTATTTTAACCCTAAAACCAAATCATAAACCTAAACCCGTAACCCCAACAATAAATCCAATTCCAACCCTAAAACCCTAATCCTAACCCTAAAACACTAACCCTAACCCTAAATGTGACCCTAAAAAACCTAACTCTAACCCCCAACCCTAAACCTAACTATAATCTTATAACCTAACCCTAAAAAAATCCTATAATCAAAATCCTAGCCCTATCCATAACCAAAACATACCCCTTTGAATGAATAGTTAATATGTTCTCTTTCACGCCACTTTTTCGGCTGCCGGTAAAAGCACAAACCTACAAGAAAAGTCAAGAGCAAGTTATCAAATCTTAGATCATCACAGAATATTTAATGAAATTGTACCAATAATCTTTAAGAGCATTTGCAAATATATGTAACTGAGAAACGTGGTTAAAACATGTTTTCTTGAATATAAATGAGAAAACTCCGATCATTGCGTATAAACAGATCTCTTGAGGTGCTTTAATTTAAGGAACTAATTGTAATCTACTACAAGCTCCACAAGCTCTTCAAAACAGTAACCATTTGGTTCTCTAGAAGACTCTAGACTTGGCAAATAGCATAATAAGATGGCTGACGAACTTCAACAGCACAGGATTGGCACCACCTACATCGACTACCATGAGAATGCAACCATAGACAAGAAAATTGCTCATGTCAGCAGCCTCTAATCTCCATTTTTCATCATGAAAGTATGTTCCCCTTGAATAGCAAATATGGATTCAATATGCAATGAATAGGGCCATGATCTCACAAGTCTGCAAAAAGTGTTTTCGTGATTAGTATTTACTAATAAAGAGGGAACATAGAGGATAGACGGGCAAAATAGACAGAAGACTTTAGCAGTGTAACTGAAGTTCTATTAGCCTATACCTCAAACATAGATAGCACACGCCAGCCATTCCCGAATCCGGTGAGAAACACAGATGCACTCTGAACATTGTTTGGCAGAGAATCAATGGCTATCACGTCACATGTAGAGAAGTACATCAAGCAATTCTTATTCAGTAGCTAAACTCCTGAGAAGAAAACAAGACGAGGGCATCCTATCATTGTATCAGTTAATTGTTAATTGTGTCTTACAACATCTCTCACATGAACACATAATATGCACAATCAAGTCCCAACACCCCACTCTATTCATGTTATCAGCATATAACATTTTTCCTTTCTACATGTATCCTTTCTACATGTAACCCCTGAAATTGTATACTAGGTGATTTTATGAGTTACACCATACGAGCAGGGTATGCCAGATATGTGGGGCAAATTCTTGAAATGTAGACATACATGTAAGAAACTAAGGTTGCATTTGGTTCATTGTAATGTAATCGTAATCGTAATGGAATTGGGTTTGTAATGTAATTGAGTTTGTAATGTAATGGAATTACAATTACATTACTATGTTTGGTTGAAACATCTAATCAAACCATGTAATGTCAATTGCATTCATATGTTTGGTGTACCATGTAATGTAATTAAGTTTCTAATTTAATATTTTTTTTTAAATACAACATAAAATTAAAAAAGTTGATCAATAAAAAATTTAAAAAGTTAAAAAGAAACAAATTAAAAATAAATAATAAATAAATAAGGGGAAAATAGTTTGTTTTCTGCCAAAATAGACCAAAAACGAAAGAAAAAAAAACGACAAAAAATAAAAAATACAAAAAATGACAAACGAACAAAATGGAAGGAAAAAAACCAAAAACAAAAGCAATAAAAAGGAAAAAACAAAAAAAAAAATCAAAAATGTGAAAACCATAAAAAGTGACCAATAATGATAAAAAAAAATGACTAAAAACAAAAAAAATTGACAAAAAAAACAAAAATGAAAGGAAAAAAAGACGAAAAACGACAAAAAACGAAAAAAAAAAGAGCAAAAAAATAAAAACGATAAAAAGGAACATAAATGACAAAAAACGAAATACGAAAAAGACCAAAAACAAGAGAAATTAAAACGAGCAAAAAACGACAAAAAGATCAAAAAACCTGCACAAAAATCCAAAAACGACAAAAAAGGGAACAAAAACAAGAAACAGACAGAAAAAATGAGCATAAATGACAAAAAAAAGTGAAAAAAGACCCAAAAAAGCAAAAAAAAATTAAAAAAAAGCGACAAAAAACGTGCAAAATCGACCAAAAATGATAAAAGACGATAAAAACGTGAAAAAAATGGTCAAAAACGTACAAAAACGACAAAAATCGATAAACAACATGCAGAAATGGCAAAAATGTGCAAAATCGACCAAAAACGAAAAAAAACGTAAAAATTGACCAAAAACGATTAAAAAAAAGCGTTACAAAAAGGGCGGCAAAAGACGTTGCAAATAAAACAAAACCGTAAATATAAAAAAACGTGCAAAACGACAAAAAACGTACAAAATCGACAAAAAAGATTTAAAAAGTACAAAAGCGAAAAAGGGGGCCCAAAACGAGCAAAAACGACAAAAAATAAACAAAAAACAAAAAAAACGGCAAAAAACGAACAAAAAAACAAACAAAAAAACGAACAAAAATGACAAAAAAACAAACAAAAATGACAAAAAAACAAACAAAAACGACAAAAAAAAACCGACCAAAACTAAAAAGGAGGCCAAAAACGACAAAAACGGACAAAAACGACAAAAAAAAGGACAAAAACGATAAAAAAAAACAAACAAAAACAACCAAAAACAAACAAAAATGACAAAACGAACAAAAACGACAAAAAAGACCAAAACGACCAAAACCGAACAAAAACGGCAAAAAACGACCAAAAACAAACAAAAACAACAAAAATTGACCAAAAAGAAACAAAAAGACCAAATTATAGCATACCAACCTTCCGCTTAAGTTGTAATGTAATTGCGATTTCATAGGTTTTATGATATAATTGAGTTTAGAAGAAACTGATGTAATGTAATCAAACTTGTAATCGCGATTACATTACATCTATTTTTTTTTGTCCAACCAATCACTCGAGTTAGATTGACAACGTAATGCCAATTACATTACGTTGTCCAATCCTGCAAACCAAACGGACCCTAAGTATAAGCAGTTGTAGTTGCATAAACATGCAGCATGGTTGTAGTTTGAGCATACTTTCAGTGACCTCTACATGAATCTAAGCTCCAAACCACGCCAAAACATCATTGACCTCTTGTGGGCATATTCTGAAGTACGAAATATGTTGTGTCTTAGACTTCCACATGGAAGCTGTCATCCCCAAAGGGTACTGATGCAGATCCCCCAAGAGCCAGCTCTTCAAGAAAAAATAAGAGCCAGAGGGGTGTGGATTCAGGCTTTCCTCTAGCACGAGTGGCAGTCTAGTATGAACCATGGTTTGCAGTTTTGGTCTATAACAAAACGTTTCATATTGCTTTTGGCATGTCGAAATACTGACCTCCATCACTACTCACCATACTTGATGATACCAACATTTGGGCTCTCTATTCCAATCAATTCAGCATATAGTTCAGTGAACAAAACAAATATAATTTTACACAATTTGAATAAAGTTGTGCCTCGCCTTCATGAGGCTCAAACTTTTGCCTCGCGCCTTAGTCCCGAACACCATTTGTGCACAATGCGCCTTGTGCCTTTGATAACTATAATAACACAAGTATTTAACCACAGTTTGGACTATCGGCCGATATCGATACAGTTATAGCAATACAGTTTGGCATATCCCAACCCGATACCGACCGCTATCGATATTGACCGATACCAACATTGGGGGTCTTTTCTCAGTCAATTCGGCAAAGAAAATTGAACGATCATCAACGGTATAAAAGCATAGTAAGGTTGTAAATGCACGTAAATGATGAAAACTTATTTATCGTAGGTAAATAAATAAGCAAGGGTAACTATTATTTCATTCAATTTAAAAACTATTAAGAAACAACAGAGAAATAATATTTAAATTATGACTAAATGTATCAAATATATTTTTCTAAATTTTTAATAACTCAATTAATACCATAAATCCGATACACTGATGCTAAAGTGCCGATACCGCCAATCCCAAAACCCAGGAAAAATCTGATACCTATTCCGATATTATGAACCTTGTATAACCATTTCTCTTCACTAAAAGATACAATCTATAAAACCCAAAATGTGTATGAAGAGGATAGAACCAAACATGTGAAGTAGTATTTGTCGTTACATATGAAGAGGTATTTGTTGTTACATCTAAAGTATATGTAGAACAATTTTGGAGTAATGACTTAATATTTAACCTCCAAACATGTGAAGAAGTATTTGTTGTTCTATCTAAAGTAACGACAATCAATTATTGTACGAAGAGGATAGAACCAAACTCATATAGGATTGATTAAGAACTTGGCTTTTCTGATGTCATTCTTACTAGCAACATGTAAAAAACCTTCTATGAATTGTATAAAAAGTGACACGTCGAACTTACCTTTCCTTAGAGACAAATGTCACATACCATGTGAAAAATGTGACATGTGATGACACATTAGTCCATGTCACTCGTAGATAATTGTGTCTTAACATTTGTCATATGCTCATTCAATCACCTTTCTTCACATAACACATGTAACCCATGAGTCACTTATATATATTATACAAGTACATCTTACACTTATCAAATGCATCATCATTCTTCTTTCTTTATATGTCACAGGTAATCATAGGTCCAAATGCCAAGTGGCACAATTCCGTAAAGACATACCCATTATTTTTATACTGACAACTCAAAATTTCTATTCTTACCAATTCTGTTACTAATCTGGTCCTCTAAATTCGACTTGCTAGTCATACTCCAACTAATATATTTCACTTCATTTATAGTCCAACACCTAGTTTGATGTCTAAATCTGAAATCTGGCGCATGTTTATATTAATATTAGTTACAAATAACAGTAAGATATTCCTAATTAAGTATAAAATCATAACTAAGTAAACTATGTATTTATCCAAATGATAAACTAGTATACATGCTTACTAATAGATGAGTGCAATCAAAAGGAAATCAAATGCTTAACAAGTGGACTATTACATAGATAACCCAAATCCAAATGAATTTATTTTTTGTTGTTATGTTCGAATTTTATTTAGATTATTGGACAAGGTTTAAACTAAGCCTTATTTATCTTACTTTAATTTAGATAACCCAAGTTTAACTTTTTTAAAATTTGTACTTATATAGGAACATAGCCCATATGGCTATTTAAGAGACATGAATTGTAAATTTGGAGAGGTTGATTTTGAAAAAAAATAAATATAAGAATTTGTTGACAAAAAAGTCATAATCTACTCTCAATTTTTTCCTGTACTATATTATTTATCATCTGCATTGTGATTTATTACTGTTGTGCTCCTGTTTGGATTCTTCAAAGACACTAGCTTTCAATTCTTCAAAGACATTAATCAACTTCGTTTCAATGGTTTTTTATGTCCATTTGGTCAAGGTATTTCTAGTGAAGTTATAGATAAATCATAGTTTGCAATAAAACTCCCACATTAATAAAACTGGTACATTAATAAAAACTTGGGTTATTTACACTGACACCCCCCTATGTTTTGTGTTTACTAAGCGGGCCTCTCCTAATTTAAAAATAAATTCACTGACACCCCATGCCCTTTATGTTTTTTTTAAAGTAGGGATGGTCAGTGTAAAATCTTTTACATAAATTATAAAACTTCGGGGGTGGTCCATGTATTTAACACAAAACATAGACGGTGTCAGTGTAAATAACCCTAAAAAACTTCCATCAAGACACGCTTTGTGGAATAGTGTTGGGTAACTAAGAAACATGTCCAGAAAGCTAATGTAGCGAAAACAAGAATGCTAAGATGGATAACTGACAATACATTAAAGGATAAGATAGAAAATGAGTGTATTCATGGAAAGTTAAGAGGCAATCAATTGAAGAAATCGTCTTAAGGTGGTTTGTGCATGTGTAACACAAACCGTAGAAGGCGCTAGTAATATAGTAAGTTAAAAGAGTCATTAGAACTGAGGTAGGCTTAGACGAATATTGTTTGAAGTTTTAAAGAAGTATATTGTTTTTGTTAGCGTCACAGTGAACATGGCCTTAATAGAGCTTAATGAAAAAGAGGATTCAAACAATTGAATTGTCAACCCCAAACATTTGGTATAAATGCTTTGTTGTTGTTGTCGTCGGCATCATAATCTGTCTAGGTTTACTGTGTTTAGGTTTAGGGTTCATAGTCTTCTCCTACATCAATACATATTTAATGGTAAATATGGTAGCATGAAAGGAGTCAGAGTTGTACTAGTAGGAAGCTTAAACACAACATATGTCAGGATACTTTTAGGTGGTGGAATAGAAAGAAACTACACTGAAGGATATGAAGGAAAGAAGATGTCTTCAAGGGATACTTGCAGTATTCGAAATGGCAATCGAGACGGTCGTCTAGGCACGAGGTGGTCGCTCTCCGCACCGCTTTGCCGTAGGCGTCGACGGCGGTTTGACAGCATAGGCGTAGGTGAGGCAGCGTAGGTGGACGCCTATCTCGAAAAAAAGTTGCAGATTTTATATTTAAAAACTGAAAGAAGAGGGAACGTCACAATTTTTGGACTCTGGACGCTCTTTTCTCTAATTTATAACTAATGTCAGTTGGGAAATCCAACTCCATATTTTGCACTAAAGACACTGTCAGTCTGAATAAACTTGAAATTCTCGAAACTATAAAACACTGACTTCAGCTTCTTGAGAATTTTATTTAGTGTTTACATACATAGACATGATGTCATACACATATAGGCAAGATGTATTAAGCGGCCTAGGCGGACCATCCCCTCCGTCGTGCACCCGTCTACCGTCGTTTAGAACCTTAGATACTTGAGGTAGTTTCTATTTAGGATAACGAGTAAAAACCATAGGAAATGAAAACTGATGGTCAAATGACATTAATGACATGAGTATGACAAAGATCATCATAGGAGTTAATAAGCAAGGAGAAAATTGTGGCTCTAACAACAGCATAGTTTGCATTGTCGGTCAATACTGATTCGATACAAACGATACCGATATCAATACTAAGGTTTGTAGTGCCCGACTCCAATTCGGAGGTCATGTGTGTGGATTCCTATCGGTATCATCAAAGTTCTAAACGACGGTTGGCGGGTATGCGGCAAAAAGAGTCCGCCTACCACCTAGGTCGCCTAGGCGGTTTATACATTTTGGACAATTTTTACTATTTTACCACTGTTTTTTGCATAATATGCATATTTTAAGGGTGTTCCATGCATAACTAATTATAGAACGAAGATTTATGACGTTTTAGTTTTGTAAAAGTGAACCTATAATACTTGCAAAACCTTTCGGTCAAAATATCTTGCTAGGTACTCGGTGTTCGCCTACACCACCTTACCTCTGCCTACACCGTCAAACATCCGTTGACCGCCTACTCCACCGCCTACCGTAAAGGCAGTGCGGACAGAGAACGCCTATCACGTAGGCGCCGCCTAGGCGGCCGCCTCAACTGCCATTTAGAACACTGGGTATCATTGGTCGGGACAGATTGAATCAAGGCCCTTACTATCCTTTGGATTTGTTTTTTCGGAATCAAGTTCCAAATACAGTAGATCGTGTCTTGGAGAAAAACTCTATATAAGTGTCTATTCCTCAAACATTTTCACATTTTGTTTTCGTTGTTGCTTTTGCTTTCGCTATTGGTTTTTATGAATGTGTTTTCGTAGATGTTTTCCATGGTTTTCATTGCTTGTCTGATCGATTTATACATTCATATCGAATTCTGGGAGAAAGAGAGAAGATGAATATTGATCATCTATTGGTGCAAATGCAAGTGACCGAGTATGCAAAGCTTGAGTAAATCGTTGGAGATCTCCTTATCTCGACAATTCACCAACGATTAGTGACTTTGATCATTCTTTCCTTATCTTCACCCTTAACCAATAACTCTCTTGTTGTGTCCATTGATCAATGATATCATTAATAAAAGAACTAGATAAAGAGAGTAACCATATTCTTACATGCTTATCTTATAAAAATTAAAACTGTAGTAATGTTGTATGCTTGTTATATGAAAATGTATGTTGAAGTAATCTGCTAAAAAGAAATAGATTCATGGATGAACGTTGCAACTAGTACTATAAAATTATTGAACTATTGCTTGAAGGAAAGTAAAATACACAATGAGAATATAAACTTTTATATTATCTTGTATGTTATACCTGAATAATTAAGTCTCTTAGGCATGCATGGTCATGAACAACTTATGCACAAGATTTTGGTTCCTCGAACTATTGTCGCAGCAACGAAACCGATTCGGCCTGGAGGGAACAGGGATAGTTGTGCTATCGTACTAGGATGGCTTATGGTGTCGGTGACCTTCACATGAAGCACATGGTAAATTTTATTGCAGGGAATAAGACACTGCATGGGTACGAGTCACCATTGGATGATGTATATTATGTTGTTACATTTCCTGTCTTATGATCTGTAATTTGAACTAAGGAAAGATAGGAAGACCACTATTAGTATCGTATGCTTTCGCATGTTTTATGTATTGATTTTTGGTGATATGGATTAACTCGCTGCTCACCAGTACACGGCAATGTATTGATCCACATCTCCACAGGTACTACGAACCAAGGAGACGTACTGAGGAACTGAAGGCTCGCCTAACCACGTAGAAGCTTTGTTCCTATTTTGAAGCTTTCCAAGTGGGCATATAAAGTCTCTCCCGTTGAAGGTGTTTATATTTTTACTTCTAGTAAAGGGATATGATGAATGGAACGACATATCTCTTGTTTCAAGTTGTAAGTCAATACGGCATCCTTTACTCAGTTGTTTGAGAATCTATGTATAAAAATATGAATTTAAATGAAAAGAGTTATTTCATTGTCCCGTGTTGTTATTCAATTTTCTGTTTGAATTATGTTGCAAACTTCTATAAATCCATAATGTTTTCAAAATGCGCACAAACAATGTCTTGTACAAGCATAAATTAGGCTTGTACGACATTATGTTCGGTGGCGACTTATCGATTCAACGAAATTGGGACGTGACAAGGGTCTCTTTCCTAGTGAATTTAGCAAAGAAAATTAAAAAAAGACTAATCAACAAGGATGTAAAAACATAGTAAGATTGTACAAGCAAGTAAATGAAAAAAGATTATCTATCGCAGGTAAACCAATCAGCAAGGATGATATTATTTCATTCAATTTCAAAACTACAATGAACAACACAAAAAAATTTAAAATTAAGCTAAATGCCTAAAATATTTTCTTTTAATTTATTAATGATTATTTTCTTTCCGATACCAAAAAAATATGATACTCCGAAACCCTGATACTACTGATACCATCGATCTTGATACTTAAAGAAACGGTCTGATATTGATTTCGATACCGATATTGTAAACCTTTACACCAGTTGCTAGATTTCTAAGTAGACTTAAATGAGTAAAAAGCACTAGAGTCGTTCTTAATGAACACCCAAAAGTTTCAATAAGATGTTCCACTAAAATTGAGGAAGAGAATCATCACTAGCAATTATAAAGGAAAGACGATAACTATTATCGCATATAAGAACTTTTATGATTACCTTAGGCTAAAGGTCGACTACATAAAATCCCAATCACCCATTGAGATGTCAAGAATCTTGACCTCTCCATCCTCCCTAACGATCTGCATAAGTCATAAAGAGAGCCTGTCAAATTTTAAAGAAATTAAATATCCTGACTACATTATGTACTGAAATAGAAATGACAACAAATATCCTTACAGTATGTTTTCTGGAATAACAATTGAATTCTAATATAATTCCTCCATAATACCTGCAATATCTCGCAATTAATGAAAGAAAAATAAGCATCCCTTAAAAACTATTCTAAGCACATCGATGTAACAGTACAATTATTCTGTATATCCATAAAAAAATTGAAGCAAGAGGAGATTACTTGAGACTCGAGCATACCTAGACGACAACTTACAGACATGCAAGATGACTTCAGAATTGATGTATGAAGACCATGTACTAGGTAGATTATTTTAGAAACATATGCATGTGTATATTTCAATTCTGTACAATTGTAAGCTCACTTTTCCAATATCCATATTTATACTATTGTATTGTAGTGATATGTACAATACTTCCATTAAGTGTGGTTTGCATGTTTGAGACCTAGTTGACTATCCTACGACTTGGGTAATGTGTGCAACGTTACATATAGGAAACCCCATTGGATTGAATAACACCTAGAAACATGGTTAAATTAGACTCAATAAACCTATTAATAACCTTCTAAATCAACCCACATTGTTATCACCCATGGCTCCACCAGCCCAACCCATGGCCTAGAAACACACTAGTAAACCAAGACTCGGCCAACCTCTCTGCCTCCCTGAGAAAACCCATTTCAGGGCATTTGAATTCTTGCCTGAATTTCGATCGAATTTTCGAATGCCTAAGGATTGCTAAGTCGGCAATCCATAATTCACAATCCATGCTCTCGTTCACCGGGTTGTTGGAAGAGGTTATTCTGGGAAGCATGCAGGTAGTTGCTGCTGGACAAAACCCTAGTCCCTATATAGATTCATTCTCATTCATTCTCTTGCAGCCAAAACTCTGTTCTTCATTTCTTCTCCATTTGGGGTCCAGACGAGCAACATGAAAGCGTCCAAGAGGGAGATGACAGAGTTTAGAGGAGCTAAGCCTCAGAGCCAAGGCCTTTGAGCACATTTGCTTCAAGCTAAGGCAAGTACCCACTTGTTTGGCTGCACAAGGCTGTTAAGTCGTTCCAAATTCCCAGGAATTTGAAACAACATAAAAGGCATCTAGCTTGGAGCCTCGTTGTACACTCGACTTCATGGCATGCCAGTCCAGTCTCGCGGTATCTTCAGACTCGCGGTGCCGCTAGTCAACAGCTCCGCGGAGAGCTAGCTTCGCATTACATACAGTCCTGCTGAAAGCTTACGTCGCTGAAGGCTCACCCCCGTGATACAGTTGATGGTTGCGGATTAGCTGCATTAATAGGGCTGTGAGCGCCTATTAATAGGGTATTAATTACCCAGTCAATACCGAATGACGAATTTCGAAAGGGAGGATTCGAAGGAGGTATTAAAGGCTATCAGCCTATGCATAGCTCCGCTGACCAATGAGCTAGCTATGATGATTCTACCACGAGTTAATGCTGCGAATTTTAGGGGAGGTAGTCCCATTAGCCACGCTATAAATAGCCTATGAAGAGGGCTGAACAAGACAGAGGGTTGCCCCTGAGCTCAACTATCGAGCTATTGGAGAAATCCCTTGTTCTTTTAACCAAGGACTAAGTACTCAGTGTTCTAAATGGCATCCGTCTAGGCCGCCTAGGCGGCACCTAGGCTGTAGACGGTCACTCTCCGCACCGTTTTTCGATAGACGGTGGAGTAGGCGGCCAGCGGAGGTTGGCGGCATAGGTAGAGGTGAGGCGGCGTAGGCGGACGTCTAGACGGAGCAATACTTAACAAAATATTTTGGTCAAAAAGATTTTGCATTATGGGCCTATGGTTCACTTTTACAAAACTAAAACTTTATAAATCTTCGTTCTACAATTTAGTTATGCATGGAACACCCTTAAAATATGCATATTATGCAAAACAACAGTGGTAAAGTAGTAAGAAAATGTTCAAAATATATCGACCGCCCAGGCGGCCTAGGCGGTAGACGGACTCTCTCCGCCGCACACCGCCTACCGCCGTTTAGAACCTTGTAAGTACTTAATCCCACTCTGGAGATACCATGCAAAGGTCACAACAAACATTACGATAGCTTAAAAGATCTTCACTAGGCTATGTCGACCATGACGGCCAAAGAGCACTACGTCAAACGGCTATGGCTACGCCAAGTGTTAAGCCTAGGACTACGCCTCAAGGTCACCGCCTGGTCAGCTTCGAGTATCAACATGGCAATGGTAGACTCCTGCAAGAAGGGAGCATTGTTATTGCACACAAGAGCACCCCAGCAATTGTGCCTCCTGATGTTCCAAGTGATAGGTTGTCGCAAGAGAACTAGACCAAAGTCACCCACCTACATGGTTGGTTTTGAAGAGCACAATTGTCCAGTTGATATCACTCTAGCTTAAAAGATCTTTACCAGGCTATGTTGATCGTGACGACTAAAGAGCATTACGTCAAACCATATCCTATGGCTACGCCAAGTGCTAAGCCTAGGACTATGCCTCAAGGTCATCGCCTGGTCAACTCAGAGTATCAACATGGCAATGGTAGACTCCTGCAAGAAGGGAGCATTGTTGTTGCACGCGACAGCACCCCTGCAGTTATGCCTCATGATGTTCCAAGTGATATGTTGCCACAAGGAACAAGACCAAAGTCACCCACCTACATGGTCGACTTTGAAGAGCACAACTGTCGAGTTTCTATCACTCCTAAAGTTAGCCAACGAGTCCAATTAACAACGAGATGGGAATGCACGAGCAAGAAAATCAGATGCACAGCAAGGAGCTCATATAGTATGACAAGGGGACGAAAAATCTTTCGTATCTTAATTTAAAGTAATTCGAAATCCGACCAACTCACTGCGGATACTTGAAAACTTTGAAGGGAGCTTTATTGACACTCGAAACAGAGAAAACAAAATAACAAAACCTATAAGGCCAGTTCCGTGCGAGCTTGTGAAACAAGCACGCTTAGCCCCGCTTCAAAGGGGCTAGCATCATAGCCAGCACCACTGACGCAATGCTGCTGCATGGTTCCACTGCGCGGCTAGCCAACGTCGCATGACGCTAATGTGGCATGGAAGAGAGTTATAGGTAGTTAATAGTTTGAACTATTCACAGCTCCACTAAGCGTGTATTTAGGATGTAGCAACCCACATTTTTAGTGGGTTGTTATCACCCTAATAATGGACCATTATGGTCGTGATTTTTGTTAGTAATAGGGAACGACAGAAGCTTCCATGCTAGCTCCTTTGCGGACTTTGGAGATCGTCAAGTCCCGCATACTAGCGAGCCAATCTCGCAGAATAGCCTCATTGCAGGCTTTGAAGGCTTTTTAGCTTAGTTTTCAGCGTCGTTGTAGGCTTATTCGTCGTTAAGCGGTTACACGGGTTGTGATGCCCCTAAACTCTATAAATAGCCCCTATGGACTGAATGAAGAAGACCCCGACTTTGGCTATTAAAGAGAGATAAGGAGAGTTTTTTCCGCTACTTTTTGAGTACCACAACAATCACCTTGCTAGCAACTCGTTTGAGACCAAGCTATCAGTTTCTCCTGAAGAGTCCTCGACAATTCATAAGCATCTGAGAGGAATTCATGAGTCGTCCCAACAAAGAAGCAAAAGATCGAGTCTCGAGTACGGATCGACAGATCTTCAATAGGACATAGTGGTCGTGCACTGACCAGACTTCCACCGGCACACTTTCCTACAAAAATTAAGTTGTAGAGATTCTTTGCAAGCTCTTGTTAAAGAGTTGTAATTCGCTACATCAATACAAATTTTTCTTTCTGTCTCATCGACTTTGTACGGAAAAGTGTACATTATTATGTTTCATAATTGGTAGTATGAACTACATGTTAGAAAAATCTCTAACATTAATCAAGGGCTTAAGTTAATGACTTGATGCACCGCCTATAGTTCCTGTGACATTGCTCACTTGAACTAACATTACAGAAAATCATGATGTCCATACGCATGGTGGAAAGATAACAGATCACATCAACCATGTTAAGTATTTAAAGTTGCAAAGATATTCACTTATGACCGGAATAAAATTTCATCTGAAGACACTCAGCTACAGCCATATTATTTATGTTAAAGGCTATTCAATCATAGGTGAGACTTACAAAGATGGATACCTAATTTATATAGACTATACTAAAAAAATTAACATGAAAGTGTAAATTAAATTCGTTTCTGATATCTAACTTAAAAGCAAATCATTCCAATATGAAACTTATTCAAGTAAATGAAGGCCATCTGGTACCTTCTATCCTGTGAACACCATATACGAACAGCTTCTCCGATACAATTTTGGGAAAAGGTCTTCTTTTTATCTGTAGAAAGGTATGAGCATCCTGCACAAACAGAGAAGTAGTTCTCAGTAAATTAAGGAATGGTGGTGAAAAGCAGATACTTGATAAGATTCTTCTCATCCCTTAATCCCATATGTTTTCGATTAAGAAAAGATAAATAATTTGACATATTCATTTGAGAACTGAATCTTACCGATATCTGATCGTCCATTTGGCAGATCCTATCCAAAAAAGAGTTCAGTTAGTCCAAAATTTTGGTTTAATATGACTGAATAAGCAGGCAAAGACCGCATAAGGTTACCACTGAGAAAACTTGATCCCTTTGGGACTCCACAAACAGAAAGGACAACCCATGCAAAGAACTCATATTGTACTCAAAAGGTGTGGTAGGAGAAAAGACATAAAAGATGTCCATGAGTATGAGCAAGATTATAAAAACTGTGACTGGTGGACCTAATAATTCATAGTTGGAACTTGGAAGAGGCTTGTAACATAGGTGCACACTAGTCTCAGACTAAGAGAAGTATAAATCATGTGAAAAATAACAATACAAACATGATGTATACACACATAAGTACTAATTATAAAGTTATAATTAACAGGAAAGAAGTTGGGAATGTCATTAGTTCTCTCGTTGCCTAGTGTCTAAAAGGATGAATGTGAATTCCAACAGTAAGTAATACCATCTTGCCAGATGAATGTGATTTCCAGCAGTAAGTAATAACATCTTGCCTACTCCTCTAGATTATTTTATCTTATAGGGGAACATGGAGGATGCTCCTTGTTTAAATGAACTTAAACCGCAAGACCAAAGCTGTAGGTCTATATACCTGCCAACTGGTCTCTTAGGTTTTGTGGCAAGGTTCTATCTACATGAATTTTCCACCATTATAGAGGGTTGACAACAGTGGTTGAGAAATAGTCATAAAAACTGACAATTATTTTCTGGACTAACCCTTTGAACATATCCAACACTATAAAAAAAAAAATCCAACACTATTCACATGGAAGAAAGCTTGAATGATGAGCTAATGGGATAGAAATAGAGAGATTCAAGAATTAACAAAAAAAACATAATGTCACGAAAAAGTGTTTGTTGTTAATATTATGTTTGAAAACTGTGTATGAGAATTTAAGCGTCCACTTTGCAAATAGGTATCAATTTGCTTAAGTTATAATGGAAGTTATACAAAATCAATCAAGAGGGGCCACCGAAATTATATATAGTTGTCCAAGATTAAAGGTACTTTGAAGAGAATAATGACAAACCCAAAGGGATGGAGAATGAGACCGACATCTAAGTTTACAGTCATGGAGCATGGCAACGGAGGGCTTCGGATTGATGAGAGATTCATGGACATTTGGTTTGGTTCACCAGACAAATGATTTATTTGGTTTTCGTTGATTTTGATCCATAATTGTTGGTTTGGTTTATTCACGATTTGATCATATTTGATTCGTGAGTTGTTATTTATTTATCTCAACTTAGCTTTAACACGTCAGATTTTATTACTCATCGAATAAGAGTTGACAACTAAGTTTAGGAGTTTCCTGGTGAGATCGCTAACCTAGAATGAGTTTTCTTCTTCATCATCTATTACCTCTAGTCTACCAACATAAATCCTTAACGAAAAACTCTCTTTCCCGACATTGTTGTTGTGTGATCCAAGTCAGATTAAACCAGAACCAATCCAGCCGAAGCCGCTGACTTTGAGATCCGGTATGCCTCCCATAGGATATGCTGCCTGCGAAATCCAACCCACCTACAGGGGCTCTTGTCCCGGTCTAATCCAGATCCAACACAAGGATCCACCCTGTGGCCTGCAGCCCAGGCCACCAGAGGACCTATCGCCTGCAGTCCAGAATCAATCAGATTTATCCTTGCCATCATGCAGTCCAAACAAGACCCTGCATACTGCTGCCTCAAAGCTGTTTCCAGTCGTTGCAGTCCAGACCCACCTCCCATGGCCTCCCTACTTCGTCGATAACTACTCCACAGGAAACACTACCTTCCTCCGTTGCTTCATCATCAACAGCCCCATATGAACGTCTCCCTCATCGTGACATTCATCTAAGGGACGATCAAGATCCAAAGCACACAAACAACGTTGAACTTTCAATCTCGAAACAAAAGGCTTCACCTGCTGATCGGCTTCTGCAGAATGAGACTCGACACATTCTAACAACGTAATTCTGATTCACTGACCTCTACTAAACTTGACCTTTTACTTTGAATTCAATTGGTACTCCTAATATCTGCTACAGTTGTTTGTCTTTGTATTAATGAACATTCAGTGCTTCTTCGTTGGACTTGTGCCGGTCTTGATTCTTTTTATTCTGAATTGACCAATCGATAATCCCCTTAGGTCTTGTTCTTCATAAAATTGGTGTCTAAGCATAGACTATGTTGGCCCATTGGTCATATGGTCAACCTGATTTTAATAATTGATCAAACTCTGTCTGGATATACGAAGCTAGTCGGGACATCTCGGACTCTTGGACATGATCAAGAATGGCTATCCACTGAATTCAAGACCGAAGATTTGTTTGCCTACTCGAGTCTGTAATTCCTTATGCAATGTATTTTCATTTTATTTGAGTCTAGTAATATGTTGTACACCGAGTCGTACTGGCAAATAGGCTACCCTTAAATGAGTTCAAAATGTTTTTAAAAATGTCCTCTCAAAAAGGTTTACAAAAAGGTTTTCAAAAAGGTTTTCAAAAATCACCAAAAAGTTTTTAAAACCCTAACTAAACCCTGACTAAACCCTGACAGAACTCCGACCGAGTTCGGCCAGAGTTCGGCCAGAGTTCGGTTGGTGGCCGTTGTGATTTTGAATCCTTGGAACTTGGTCCTCCTGCAGTTGCGGATTTGACCGAGATTTGCTCATAGAGTTCTGCCCGAATTCTGCCCGAATTCTGTCAGAAGTCTGCCTTTGAAATTCCTATAAATAGAGAAGGATTTCGATCATTTCAACTCACTCATTCACTTTCAATCTTCTCTCTATCTAAAGCTTTCAGTCTTTCAAAGAGTTTTCTAGAGCTTTCAATTTCAGATTCCAAGCCAATTACAATCCTCTAGTCGATTTTCCAGTGCGGTACGGTCTAGAAGTTTCTGAGAGATTGTAATCAGAAGGCTTGATTGAAGAATACCTCTTCACATTTGAAGTTGGACGAGTTCTTCGTATCAAAGCTCGCGTTGTAGAAGTTGCAAGGACTTCGTAAGAAAACTTACGGTTTTTCCAATAGTGGATTCAACTGGTAGCAAGAGTTCTACCGACTGGATTAGTCCTCAACAGAGGAAAACCAGTATACATCGCTGTCTTTGCGTTTGCTCTCTTAACTCTGTCTTTACTTTATTTCAGTTGTGATTAACATTCTGTGACTGTGCTGCTAACATTGTTTTAATTAGCATTATTCCGCTGCAAACTCTATTCACCCCCCCTCTAGAGTATTACGCTTTACTATTTCGTTCCTACAATTGGTATCAGGGCGGGTGTTACAGGTAAAGCAAATGTAACAGTGCAATTATTTATTCTTTTTAATTAACTGTTATATAGATCACAGCACAACACATGGCAACTGTGAAATTCACAAGTGAAGGCCAGGCCACAAACAGACCCCCACTGTTTGATGGTACGAACTATACCTATTGGAAAACACGGATGAGTTTCTTCTTGAAATCACTTGACTTTGATTTATGGTCCATTGTTCTTGATGGCTATCAAAAGCCACCTCGTATAAATGTTGATGGAGTTTTAGTTGAAAAACCCCACAGCAGATATACAGAGGAAGAAAAGAAAAGGGCCAGTCTTGACGCACGTGCCATTAATGCTCTCTTTTGTGCTTTAGACAGAACTGAATTTAACAGGGTGTCTATCTGCACAACGGCTAATGAAGTGTGGAAGCTACTTGAAGTCACACATGAAGGCACGACTCAAGTCAAAGAATCTAAAGTCAGCAGACTTACTCAAGAGTACGAGACGTTCAAGATGAAGCCCAACGAAACAGTTACACAAATGTTCGAAAGATTCTTGGATATTGTAAATCCTTTGTCCTCCTTAGGCAAAGATTACAGTAACTATGAAAAGATTCGCAAACTCCTGCGAGCACTTACCAAGAACTGGATTCCGAAGGCTACTGCAATCATTGAAGGGAACGACCTCACAACTATGTCCCTCGAAGTACTCATGGGTAAGCTACTCACTCATGAACTGGAGCTACAAGATTTTGAAGAACCTGCACCAAAGGAGAAGACGATCGCTCTCAAGGCTCAGCACAGAAAAGTTGCTGAAGGTGACTCAGACAGCAGTGGATCTGACGCTGAAGATCAAGCACTCCTAGCAAGGAAGTTCAAAAGATTCATGAGACATGAGAAGAGAGTCAAAGAGAACAACAACAACAACTGGTATCAAGAAGATGCTGTCTGCTATGGTTGCAAGAAGAAGGGACACATGAAGAAGGATTGTCCCACAAACTCATCATCAAGCAAGAAGAGCAACAGGTATGAAAAAGGGAACCTGAAGAAATCAACATCTAGGAGATATGCCAATACCAGCATATGGCATGAAAGTGAAGCCAGCGACTCAGAAGACGAACAATCAGAAGACGCTGCAAACGTATGCTTTATGGCATCCGATCAGGTACCTACTGAACCTGTAGTTGATACTTATGATGACTTCACCTTTGAGCAATTAGGAGATGCCTTCAGTGACCTGATGACTGATTACAGGAAACTGCGTAGCAAGTATCAGACCGCTAAGAAGGTACTCAAAGAGTACAAAGGTGAAATAGGTAGACTTACCGACCTACTAGCTGAGGTTAGAAATAATGTTAGTGAGTCTGGTGAGCTTTCTTCAACAAAGCTCTTATTACACGAGACTACCAAGTCATCTGAAGAGAAAGACAAATTATTGACCAACTCAAGGAAGAACTTTCTATAGAGAAGAAAAGTCTTCGATGTGCACAAATCAGAATGGAATCACTCACTTCTGATTATACTAAGTTGTACGACACTTCCAAAAGATTGGAAATTAGGTTAGGAAAACAGTCTGAGCCTGCTGCTTCCTTCCCTAACACGTGTCACTTACCGAAAAATCGGAACATTCCCAAGCCAAACACTGTCAGACCTAACCATATAAAACCTTTACCCCAAAAGGTTAAGCCCAAACAAGATTATAGGTATGCTTTCTTCTATACTAGAAAATCTAAACCTACCAACCATGCACACCACTCAGCTTTCAACACTCGACATGCACAATGTCATTATTGTGGCCTCATTGGTCATATTTCATCTGCATGTAGAATGAGAAAGCTTGTTGATTTAAATGTTTATGCTTGGATACCTAAAGCTAACAATTCAGGACCCTACAAGAAATGGGTACCAAAAGTTTCATCTGCAAACTGTTTTGTAGGTGGAACACCCTTCACATGCTAGAAGCAAATGGATCCTCGACAGCGGTTGCTCACGGCATATGACCGGTGGCGCTACCCTATTTGCAACACTGTCGAAGAAAAAGAAGGAAGGCTATGTCTCCTTCGGTAATAACTTGAAAGGGTATATTATTGGTATCGGTGATGTTGGTAAGTCTCCCTATCCTGTGATTAAGGATGTCTGTCTGGTTACCGAGTTGAAACATAATCTACTCAGCATAAGTCATCTAGCTGATCATGGTTATGGCATCAACTTTGGCAAAGACAAATGTACTATAGTTGATAGCTCAACTGGTAGTACTATCTTTGAAGGTATCAGGGAAGACAATATATATGTTTTCTATTTGTTAGAAAAAACTAACATTTCAGGTAGATGCTTAATGGCCAAGAGTGATGAGAGTCATCTGTGGCATATGAGACTCGGTCACGCTAATATGGATACGATCTCAAGATTATCCACAAAGAAGCTAGTACGCGGTTTACCGGACATTACATTCAAGAAGGACTCGGTATGCAGCCAATGTGAAAAGAACAAAGCTACCAGATCCACATTCAAGTCAGTAAACGCAGTATGTACTACTAGACCTCTACAATTGCTTCATATGGACTTATTTGGTCCTAGCAGAGTTGCTAGCCTCGGAGGTAAACTTTATGCTTTCGTAATTGTAGATGATTTCTCTAGATACACGTGGGTATATTTCTTGACACGCAAGAATGATGCATTATCCGAATTTGTCGCCTTTTGCAAGAAAGTACAGAATGAAAAAGGTTACATGATCACTCGCATAAGAAGTGATCATGGAGGCGAATTCGAGAATGCTGATTTTGAGCAATTTTGTGACACACACGGTTTTGTACACGAGTTCTCCTGCCCTAGGACTCCACAACAAAATGGAGTTGTGGAACGTAAGAACAGAACTCTAACCGAAATGGCCAGAGTGATGTTAAACCAGTTTAGTCTACCCAAATATTTCTGGACTGAAGCTGTCAATACAGCTTGCTTTGTACTCAATAGAGTTCTAATTCGACCCAAATCGAAGAAGACTCTATTTGAGTTATGGTTTGATAGAATTCCATCTGTTTCATACTTTAGAATATTTGGCTGTAAATGTTTTATTCTTAATACAAAAGACAATTTGGGAAAATTTGATGAAAAGGCCGATGAAGGTATATTTTTAGGTTATGCGGCCAAGAGCAAAGGATACAGAGTCTTCAACAAAAGAACCATGATCATCGAAGAGTCAATCAACGTCACCTTTGATGAACTAAATCAGATGACGATCGATGACAATGACGAAGATCCAACTGTACCAAGCTCAACATCAGCTGATCCTCAACCAAGCTCTGCACTAGCTGAACCTCCTAGAGAAGATCCAGGAACCAACTACCTTCAGAATCTACCGAAAAGGTTGAAATTTACAGCTGATCATCCAAAGATTTGGTAATTGGTGATATTACCAAAGGAGTAAGTACTCGTACATCCAGTAGAGATATTGTTTCTAGTGTTGCATTTATTTCACAGCTAGAACCCAAAACTATTGATGAAGCTTGTAGTGATAGTTTTTGGATAGATGCTATGCAAGAGGAATTAAACCAATTTGAACGGAATCAAGTTTGGGAACTTGTTCCCAGGCCTATTGATCATCCGGTCGTTGGCACCCGTTGGGTATTCCGAAATAAACTAAATGAGAATGGTTTAGTGACTCGTAATAAGGCTCGACTCGTAGCTCAAGGATACAATCAAGAAGAAGGTATCGACTACGATGAGACTTATGTCCCAGTTGCGAGATTAGAATCCATTCGCATGTTATGTGCATTTGCATGTTTTCATGATTTCAAACTATTTCAAATGGATGTCAAGAGTGCTTTTTTAAATGGTTTTATAAAAGAAGAAGTTTTTGTAGCACAACCTCCAGGTTTCACGGATTTCAAAAACCCTGATCATGTTTTCAAGTTGAAGAAAGCCTTATACGGTTTAAAACAAGCCCCTCGTGCTTGGTATGATCGTCTAAGCTCTTTTCTACTTGACAACGGTTTTTCAAAAGGCAAGGTTGACACTACACTGTTTATTAAGTCTTTTAATGGCAAACTTCTTTTAATTCAAATCTATGTTGATGATATTATATTTGGATCTACTGATGAATCTCTGTGTCAAGAATTTTCTAAGTGTATGCAGAATGAGTTTGAGATGAGCATGATGGGAGAGCTGAAATTCTTTCTCGGATTGCAAATCAAACAAACTGATAATGGGACATTTATAAATCAAGCCAAGTATACAAAAGACATGCTAAAGAAGTTTGATCTGGACAATGTCAAACCTATTGGCACTCCAATGGCAACTTCAACAAAGCTTGATTCAGATGAACAAGGCAAGCCAGTCGACACACATAAGTATCGAGGTATGATTGGTAGTTTACTTTATTTAACTGCTAGTCGTCCAGATATAATGTTTAGTGTTTGCCTGTGTGCACGCTTTCAAGCTAACCCAAAGGAATCACATCTGTCCGCAGTTAAGCGTATCTTTCGATACCTTAAGGGCACTTCTTCTGTTGGCTTGTGGTATCCCAAAACTAAGTCCTTTGACCTTATTGGTTATTCGGATGCAGATTTTGCTGGATGCAAAGTCGATAGAAAAAGTACCAGTGGCACATGCCATTTCTTAGGCAAGGCTTTAGTCTCATGGTTTAGTAAAAAGCAAAATTCTGTAGCCCTATCAACAACAGAGGCTGAGTACATCGTCGCAGGACGTTGTTGTGCTCAGATTTTGTGGATGAAACAAACCCAAGAAGACTATGATTTATTTTACACACATATTCCCATTTTCTATGATAACACGAGCACTATTAATTTGACTAAGAATCCAGTATGTCACTCTCGTACTAAACATATCGAGATTCGACATCACTTTCTTAGAGATCATCATCAAAATGGAGATATAAACCTTGTGTACATAGATACTGAAAATCAACTAGCTGACATCTTCACTAAACCTCTAGCGGAAGATCGTTTCAATTATTTACGTCGAGAATTAGGAATTTTGGACGTCAATAATATTAATTAATTTTGTTTTATGATTATATATCATTACACAAAAACTGTGTTAGAGACAAGCCAATAAAGAGTCTGTCTGTCACCACAACTACGGTTGAAGCGAAGCGGTACTTAAGAGTTCCCCGGTGAACCTCCGCCAGCTGGGACAGTACTCCTACAGCTAATCTGAAACAGTCGCTGTGTAACGACATTTAATCTATAAAATAATATTAATTATGTTAATTGAAGTTGAAATGACTAATCTTTGAATTAAATATTTGAAATGAGACAATGAAAAAGAATGACAAAAATCAACTATAAAGAACCCTAGGCGAATTCGGCCAGAGCTCTGACCGAATTCAGCCCGAGTTCGGTTGAGGGTGTCAGGTTATATATACAGAACCCGAAAAGCCCTTCTTCTTCATTGCTTCCAAACTAATCACAACAGCAGCAGCAGCCGCCGCCGCGAAGGAGCCCCGAACCCTAGCTTTTCACCACCCTCATTCTTCCAATCCAAGTGGTGAAATCAATCCAAAATTTGGATTCGTGCGGAGTTCGTCGTTCTCTTCGACATACTTTGATTTCGGGAGGTATAACCCCATCTTTCTCCACTTTTCAATTAGTGCATTTTTATTTCAATTTGCACAAATGGCACCCAAATTCAATCCTTCAAAGAGGAAGAAGACGAACCCTAGTGAGGAAGGGTCATCTTCGCATCCGCATACGGATTCCCTCTTCTCGCCGGTCCAGACGAGCGACGGTGCGTTCGACGGGTTTTTCTTTCAAACCCTAGACCAAGCCCTACTGTGGTATGGAGACTTCTCCATGAGATCCATATGCACAGGCGCTCCAGTCAAATGGACTGTATTTCCTGAACATCGTCATTTCTTTGAGGCATTAGGATTACATCTTTTTGTTAAAATCTGCTTCCCTATAGCAACTAATGCCATTAGATTATTTTATTGCAATCTCATATTAAACACTTTTGATGTGAGCACTCGTGTTGGAGGTATTGATATCAATTTCAATGATGACCTCTTAACGGAGATCCTTGGTATCCCTAACGAAGGTGAACCGCTAGTTGACATCACTGAATTTGATTTTTCCGAAGGCACGACACTCGCCAGTTTCAAAGCGGAACTCTGTGCACCTGATAGAGTACGCTCTTGAAAGTTCAAGGCTAACAACCTGAACTTGTTTAACTATGAATTGCATCGCATCATCTATTCCACTATCCTTCCAAAATCCACTTCAAAGGATGATGTGACTTCTCTTGAGCTGTCCGCCATGTACCACATTCTTAAGGGGATTCCATTTTCTGCCCCTAAGACCATGATTCAGATGATGGGTCGTTGTCGTGCAAGAGATAGAAATCTCTCTTACGCGATGATTCTCCCACGCATCTTTCAGCGCTTCGATATTGATCTGTCGACTTGTACTCAGGACCCTGAGCCCAAGTTTCTTCAGTTATCTTGTCGTAGCATGACTGCTTCAGCTCCACCTCCTGCTCCTCCTACTGCACCTCCTCCACCACCTCATCAGTATGTCATGACATTTTAGGGCATACATCAGCATTTATCTGCTTTGCACGTCTCGATGACGGACATGGCTCGCGAGCGTGAGTTCCGAGACGTCACCCGTTATCAGGCACTTGCAAATTCCTTAGCTGATCTTCGTTTCGCCCAGACTGGTCATTCAGCCGGTTCCATCCCTAGAGATCCAGCTTTCTCTGGTTACCGCTGTGAGGATGAGGCTGTTCATGCCTACTTCCAGCCCGGTAACGCCTATGATTGGTACCGTCCTGATCGTGCTCCACCTCGTGACTTTGTTGGTGAGTTCTATGCTGGCGTCCCTCCTCATCCTTCTGGCGTTGGTACCTCTGGAGCTGGTCCTTCAGGACATGCTGGTCGAGCTGATGATGATGATGAGGATGATGATGAGGAGAGGTGACTATATGATTTTGAGTGATATTTTATTGTGCACTTGAAAATGTTCCGACATTTCAAGTTATTATCAGTACTTTTTGATTATTAGTAGCACTTTCTAGTTTGCTTTAGTACTCTATTATTTTCATGGACATGTTTATTATGCCTCAGTTTATGGCATTCAGTTTATTTCAGCACTATGTTTCAGTTTCAGTTTATGATAGCTCTATTTCTTATATTGCTTCATTCTTTATAACTGCCTGTGAAATTACATGCCTGTGATGATTTTTTTTCAATACATGCCTGTGATATTTCTCTAGTTTATGCCTTATTTCTTTTATATGTTTTCTCACTATTTGTTACTTATGCATTTGATTGCGGGGGAGCCTTCTCTTTTGTAATTATTTTGCTAAGTGACAAAGGGGGAGAAAATTAAAGATCTAACATTTTTTTGAGATAATACAGGATATGAACAATTCTACTTTTTGATATTTTGAACAAGCTTAATGTTATATCATTCATAGTTTGTCAATTATCAAAATGGGAGAGATTGTTGGCCCATTGGTCATATGGTCAACCTGATTTTAATAATTGATCAAACTCTGTCTGGATATACGAAGCTAGTCGAAACATCTCGGACTCTTGGACATGATCAAAAATGGCTATCCACTGAATTCAAGACCGAAGATTTGTTTGCCTACTCGAGTCTGTAATTCCTTATGCAATATATTTTCATTTTATTTGAGTCTAGGAATATGTTGTACACCGAGTCGTACTGGCAAATAGGCTACCCTTAAATGAGTTCAAAATGTTTTTAAAAATGTCCTCTCAAAAAGGTTTACAAAAAGGTTTTCAAAAAGGTTTTCAAAAATCACCAAAAAAGCTTTTTAAAACCCTAACTAAACCCTGACTAAACCCTGACAGAACTCGGACCGAGTTCGGCCAGAGTTCGGCCAGAGTTCGGTTGGTGGCCGTTGTGATTTTGAATCCTTGGAACTTGGTCCTCCTGCAGTTGCGGATTTGACCGAGATTTGCTCATAGAGTTCTGCCCGAATTCTGTCAGAAGTCTGCCTTTGAAATTCCTATAAATAGAGAAGGATTTCGATCATTTCAACTCACTCATTCACTTTCAATCTTCTCTCTATCTAAAGCTTTCAGTCTTTCAAAGAGTTTTCTAGAGCTTTCAATTTCAGATCCCAAGCCAATTACAATCCTCTAATCGATTTGCCAGTGCGGTACGGTCTAGAAGTTTCTGAGAGATTGTAATCAGAAGGCTTGATTGAAGAATACCTCTTCACATTTGAAGTTGGACGAGTTCTTCGTATCAAAGCTCGCGTTGTAGAAGTTGCAAGGACTTCGTAAGAAAACTTGCGGTTTTTTCAATAGTGGATTCAACTGGTAGCAAGAGTTCTACCGACTGGATTAGTCCTCAACAGAGGAAAACTAGTATACATCGCTGTCTTTGCGTTTGCTCTCTTAACTCTGTCTTTACTTTATTTCAGTTGTGATTAACATTCTGTGACTGTGCTGCTAACATTGTTTTAATTAGCATTATTCCGCTGCAAACTCTATTCACCCCCCCTCTAGAGTATTACGCTTTACTATTTCGTTCCTACAGACTAGACTTGCATTATGTTCTGGTAAGACCTATAGGATTAAAATGGACCAAAGAAACAATGAAACAAATTCTTGACCAACTTGCTACAATGATTAGTAGACGGTCAACACTAAGATGTATACTAGATTTGGTGCGGTAGACGCTATATCTCGAATGATGAAATACTAGGATTTACTTGTTCAACACTATAAACACTCTTGAGCATCCTCACCAAAGTTGTTAAAGGAGTGAGGCGCACCACAGCACAAAGGGTGCAGAGGGTCGAGGTGGGAGGCGCAAGGCAAAGGTGTGAGCCTCGCGATGTGTGGTACACATTTATTCAATCCGGGTAGAGAACAGGTGTAGGTGCTTCATTCACAAATAGATCAGTATGACACTTTAGATCCGGAGAGACATGAATGGGTGTTGGACGGGTCCCAAGTCAACTTGCATGCGCTCGTTTGAAGACGGGCTTTCATGTGCTTTCAACAACCTTCTTTGTCCTCAGTGCAGTACTTGATCAATCAAATATAATGTGCATTCTAATGTTGCACTTTGTTATTTGATATTGAAATGGATGTTCCAGAGTTCAATTCAATAATCATATCGATGAGAAAACAAGAAACATCATTTGTAGGAAGAACTAGAGATGGCTTCACATGAGGAAGCCAGGGGATGAAGTGTGTTCGGAATAGTCGACAATGAACGGGTTGCAAGCAAAGTCAAAAAAAAGCAAGAAGAAGAAAAGAGACAAAAAACAGAGCATGAAAAAAAAATTAAATGTTCAAGGTCCAGTTTAAGGAAAAAAAACTACAGCAAAGAGCAAAAAAAAATAATAGTTTTGAGAGAACCAGGAACCGTTAGGGGATTTATATTTCAAAACAGGCAGAGAGCAGAAAGTACACTTTGGAGGGGGGGAATATTTTACCTTTTGATATGTAAGAGACGTTTCACTTTCTCTCTTTGAAATGCATATAACTAACAGATCCGGCTGAAAAATACTAATGTGAAGATCTTCATTCAAATCTGCCACCTACTTTGGAAGCTGGAACACATCTAGAATTGTACACTAATTCAAGACAACCATTTGTGAGACCCTCTCACAGTTCTCCAAAAATTGTTGTTGATGCTTCTGTATTGACTTTCGTAACCACTTGTCAGCCAAGGGACTCATGCAAGCCTACTTTCTAATGAAGATCCTCTTGCAGTATTCTAAATGGCGTTGTAGGAGAGCGCCTAGGCACCAGGCGGCTGCTAACCACATCGATTTTGGGATTGACGTTGGATAAGGCGTCCGATGGCGTTGTGGCAACATTTGTGGCGGGAAGAAGAAGAAAAGTTAACACCTTCAGGCTTCATCACCTTAACAACGGCCGACGGCGACGCGAAGCAGCGACGACCGGCTTCTCCGACGATCAGGTACGAGCACACTTTCGGCTTCCCTTTATTTCCCTCGTTCTCTCTCTCTCTCTCTCTATTTGGTTTTGAGTTGATTCTTTCAACTCTCCCTCTCTCTCTTAAGGACGATTTTGGATTTTGGTTTTTTGAAAGAGAGTCAACGGTGTATTTTTTTTTGTTACAGACACTCTTCTTTCCTCTGTTCTATATGTTCTTTTGATTTCTTTAAGAGACTCTCCTTTGTTACTCTCTCTTCAATATGTTTTTGTGATTTTTTTGTCACAAACACAAGTCTTCTTTCGTGCAGTTTTTTTTTACATTTTAGTATTTTATATTAGAGCTCCATCGGTTATCATTTTGTTTCTCGGAATGTCTCCTAAGCCAACATTTTAGAATAGATTAATTATATTTTACTATTTTTATATTATTTATACTAATTATATTTGTTGTTCTTTGAAGACTAATGGAGAATAAGGAGAAAAAACCAGAGTTGAATTGAGGCCAAAGTCCACCGACATTGCTTGGGAATATAGAGTTAAAGCTTGTAAAGAAAAAAAAAGATTTGATCATATGCAAGTTGTGTAGCAAGCTTATTAAGGGTGGTGTATTTCGTATGAAGCATCACATAGCCGGAATCATCGGAAAATTTGAAGCATGTCGGAAGGCTTCGGGTGAAGACAAAGCAAAAGTTAGAGCTTATCTTGAGCAAAACAAGAAGCAACAGCGAGAGAGAGTGAGCTACAAGAAGAGAGGGTTGCAGTTGATGTATTTGGTGAAGAAGAACATGAGTGTCAAGCGTTGGGGAATTCATCACAAAGAAAAAACCAAATCGTCTTGGACCTATTGATAAATGGGCATCCGCTATTGATCCGAACAGGGCACGGCAACAAAATATTAATGATGTTTTGAAAACTAAATTTACAAGTGATGATGTGCATGAGTATGTGGCTAGGTGGATATATGAGTCGAGTGTTCCATTCCATGTTATAAATAATGCAAGTTTTAGACAACTAGTGGAAGCTATTGGACAATTTGGTCCGGGCTACAAACCTCCAAACCAATATCTTCTAAGAGAGCCACTATTGAAAAAGGAAATTGCAAGGACCAAATGATCACTCAAAAAGCATGAAAAGTAGTGGATGAAGAATGGGTGCTCAATCATGACCAATGTTTGGACTGATTGTAAGAAGAAAGTATTATGAACTTGTGCTTAATTGCAAGCTTGGCACTTCATTCCTTGATTCTGTGGAAGATTCTGAAGATCCACACACCGGACAATACATCCATGACTTTGTTGTAAAGTACATTAAAAAATTATGTCCTCAACATGTGGTTCAAGTAGTGACGGACAATGCATCAAATAATATGGTGCGGCGGATTTGCTAGCAAACACTTTCTCATATTTTTTGGAACTCTTGTGCAACTCATACAATCAATCTCATGCTTGAAGGAATCGGTGAGATATCAAAGTTTAGTGGAATGCTTGAAAAAACAAAAGCCTTAACCATACTCATCCATGCACATCATCGGACATTGGCTCGTGTGTGAAAATATACCAAGAGGAGTTTGCTACATCATTTTTGACATTGGAAAGTCTTCAAGGTAAGATGTATTAAGGCTAATGTTTACATCCGTGGTGTGGAGCAAAACAAAATTGAGGAATAGTATGAAGGGGAAGGGCGCTCTTGTATTGATGCAGACCCTCTTGTATTGATGCGGGCATGCTTTAAGAATATTGTCGCCTACATTCACTCAGAGGTCAACTTTCCTACCTGGGTTGTTTGTTGTTAGACTAAAAGGTACTCGTTGCTTGCTCGTTTAACTTGCACAAAATTTGATTGCTTAACGTGAATTAACCTATTTAGGATCCCTTTAGGTTTTGTCATGCGTCACAAAGAAGATGATTTGCTATTTTCAATAGATAACCGAACTCACAAAAAATTGAAGAGATCGCCGGTTTAGATTGGAAAAGAAACACATCTTCCTAAAGAAAAGTTTTAAGCATTGGGAGAACAAGCTGCTATTCACAAAGAACAATCTCAAGTAGAGCACCTGAAGAACTTTTCATCTAGTTACTATATTAATATTTGTTCCTACAATATCGTATAACATTGTAAGGAGATAATATCCTTTTAATTAATAAAAAGACAGACTATAATGTTAAGTAAAACAGTATGTTGTCGTAATTGCATAGGAGATTTCTGTATTCATTTTGCAAATAAGTCGGTTTATTTGTGTGGGTGGGTGGGTGGGTGGGGGTGATAGAAATCCATTAAACAAGTGCTGGCAGGTGCTGGCATATACGAAACATAAAAGATACAAAACCCAGAGTGCCTTTTTTCCTTCTTTTTTTATATAGATATGTGCACTCATAAAATTTAGTTACGAGTTTCTGGTTTAAAGAAAGTTAGATTGGAGAGAAACATACATCTCTTCCGTATATAAGTGCTTTAACATTGGGAGAAGAAGCTGCCATTTCACAAAGAACAAGCTGAAAAGCAGCATCTGAAGAACTTTTAAGCTTGTTAGGTTTGTTTCCCAGTTTTTGCCTGCATGCGTCAGCACCACAATGGCAATCTTGATCTGCTCCAAACTGTACAAACCTGTAACTTACTGAATGGTTAGTACTGAAAATCGAGAAATGTAGAGAGACACAAGATACTTGGCAATTAGGAAAGAATAAAAAATAAATCATGGTACACAGAAAAAAAAATTGCACAGAAGAATGCCTACATACTGATAATCATAAGTAAGCTCCTCCCCCTTTTTTATATCTCTAGATGCAAATATACCGATTCGGGTCTCACCATCGATGGTCCTAAAAATATATCATGTGAGAGACACATAATACTAATATTAACTGCAAATGGGAAAGGTCACATAGAAAATAACCATTTCTGCATTTCAGTATTAGGCTGGCAGCTGTGATTGATATATCTAGACTTGTTTCCTTTGTATGTGGCATCAATAACCATATCACGATTGATCTCACAGAGATAAAAGTTGGTCTCCCCACGATGTTTCATTTTCCACAGCCTTTCCTCACAGGTTTTATCATCAATAACTGTTTCAAAAGGATGAGGAAATGACAAATGTTATGCGAATCCACTATTGAGGTGGCATATGAACAATAGACATATACAAGTAATACTGATCTTTGCACATACAGGAAGTGATATAAACCACACTCACCTTCACCAACATATTCAATAACAAAATCTCCTTGTCTAATGTCTTCCTCCGCTTCTAGCCCCGATCCACATTTCTCTGTCTAAAGGATACCATTTGAGTTTATACAAAATGTCAAGTAGAGACTTGTCTGTTAAAGCGGAAAATCAAAGTTTTATAACAATATGATTAAGTGGTTAGCTGAAATTCTCAAGTTTAGGCCTTAGCAGGAGAAAGAAAGAAAGGCATGCTACAATACCATATATTATGTCCCAACAACTTAACTAGTCTTGGTTTGATCAACATCTCTAAATTATGAGATTTTTAAAAATTGGGATAGGTTGCGAATGGAAAATGTAAAGAAACTAACTATATCAACTAGTGGAGCAAGGAACAAGAGATATTCAATGGATTAGGAATGAAAGCACCTTTAAAAACAATGACGAACTTTAGTCTCTCACCACAATATAATTCAAGTTCAGACGAGTTAGTTTGGAATTATAAAATATGATGAATAAATTAGGGGTCCTAGATGGACAAGAACTAAAGGGGTCCTAGATGGATAATACTAATGCAATCCCAGTATGTAGGCAAATGATAAGCAAGGAAATTCGCTCAAAACAAACAGGAGAACCAATTATTATCACAACATCTAGCAGTAGATAACACTAAATATAACAAGATTTGTAATTCATGAACAAAGCATACTTAGGGTTACCTGAGGATTGATGAAGTCAATCGAAAAAATCAAGAACTCGACCAAATCTCGCTCTAGGTTGATGATCATCAGTCCGCATTGAAACCTTTTTATCCGATGATTAAGGATCTCAACCTTCATGTAGATGATGACTGGGTTTGGCTTGAAGATAAATGAGTTTATCAGGTTTTGAGGATCTGATCAGATTTCTACAGATCAGTGGGAAAGCTGGTGGGTTTGCAGGACTGCAGGAAGGCAAAACTGAAGCAGCACAAGAGGGAGTTTCCTGTTGCCAAATGGCAGCAAGTGAAATGAAAGAGACGCTGGTGATGAAGGCAGCAGGAAAGCAGAGAAGGTTAGGGATGGTGGACTGTGGAAGAGGCCCCTAGTTTAGTATTCCCATCCCCTATATCAAAGACAGGATTAATACCTGAATTACATCGACTGTCCATCTGGCAGTCATTAGAATCAATTTTATGAATGACAACAGAGAGAGAAAAAGTTACTGAGCCAGAATGGTCTTTGGTAAGATAGAATAATAGAAAAAAGGTTATGCATTGGTGTATATAAGTAACGAGTTACCCGTGTATGCGCCTCCACAATGGAAGGTGGCCCTCATGACTTGCAGAAAAACCCACATATATTCAGTAGGGGTATGTGTGTGGGTAATTCAATCAGTTCGATTTTCGTGTCTTTGGCTCAGTTGATGGAAACTCTATGAGTCGAACAACATCGGATTTAGTCCCTTTCGAGATAAAGTAGGGACATTTCTATATTTAGGAAAATAAAAAAAGTCCTATGTAGGAGTTACTCAAGGAACACCAGCCCAAGTGTCTGTGAAATTTAGCCCTCCTTGCTGCCTGGTTTTATATTAGTTGTATACCTTTCCTGATTTGAGGAAACAAATCATCATTCCAACATTTTATTTCCCAATTCTTATCCCTTTCCGCTTCCACCCAAGGTGTTAAGGTTCACTTATTATGTTCCTGCTCATGGCACCAGGATTAATGAACTAGACCCACCAGCTTGGAAGCATATGTTTTGGGGATATTTTTTTTCTTTCAGAAAGGGTGTTTGTTTTAGTCCTGCCAAATCGAAGGTTGTTGTCTCTTGTCATGTTTCTTTAGGACCAGCCATCCTCCATTACTTCTATTCCTCCACCTCCCCTTCCGGTGAAGGGTCTCTTCATCTCCACTCTCTCCTCCCCCTATAACCCTTGTTCACAAAAGGAAGCCAGTTTAAATCCACACGTCATCCACTTGTTCTCATCCCATAAATTAAGTATCATAGATACCTATATGCCACATGTCATTTACATAAAATAATTATATATGCACATTTGATTCTTGAAACCGTCTACATGTCAATTACGTTAAAGATTTACTCTCCAATTTTGGCTTGCTCGTCATTTCCATTCTATTATGTTTCCATACAAGATTGGTAGTGCAAATCTGAGTTTTGATGCATGTTTATGCTACTATTGGTTATAAATGTAAATAAGACATTCCACTTCAAATATATAGTTATAACTAACTAACCCATGTATTATATTATCCAAAGCTTAACTAGCATATCATGCTACTAATAAATAACTTCAAGTTAAAAGGAAATCAAAAGCTAAACATGTGGGTCATTATATTGATGGTCTTGACCTTGGAATATCTACATATCGTGTCAAATAAATAAGTTGATATCTCATTGTAAGATATTATGTTTACTATGTCATAACATTTTGCAGAGATCCTCGGACATCAAAGGGAGGACACTCTAGTGGTTTCCAGAGAAAAGTACATAGGACTAGAATGGAATAAATCTATAACAGAGTTATTCCATATTTTTATTACCGTATCGTCTAACTTCATTGAGGAAAGAAGATCGAAATAGATCAATGTCAAATATGTGGACATCTACCCAAAAAAAATGACCTTGTATCAGATACAGTGGGCCCCAAAACAGTTATTACAAATCTCTACTATAACCTTTTGTGAGTTCTCTTTCAAGTATAAAAAGAAGATATTCTGAGGATCTCTATGCCAAATATACAAAGCCTAGATCTAAGAAGCACAGACACTCCAAAAATTATGCTGGACACACGTATCGGACACGTCGCAGACACTTTGAATACACTAGGACAAGCCAAAATATCTGTTGAATCCGTGTAGCCATGTTTGAAACGTATCCTCTCGAATCCGTGTCCTTGCAACATAGGTTTAGATGAATTAAATAGCTTGCATTAGAGCATCATTAGTAGTTGGGACTCTTAAATGCAATTTGGGGCCCAAAATTTTAAAAAAAAGGTAAATGTAGAATGGGTTGGATTTGTATGAGAATAGTAGGAAATGATAAAGTGAGCTCCGGTCCCAAAGATTGTGTGGTCAAAAATTAATGTAGGAAAAAAAATTATATAAAGTCTAGAATCTAGAAAGGTGGGCTCCAAACTGAGACTTACTATTCTACAAAACGAGTTTCTACAATCTAGAATCTAGAAATTGGGAGGCCGACTCTTAGCACCTATGGATGGGTTGGGACCGAAATTGTAGAAATTGAAACTAGGGATGAAACTTACTATTCTACAAAATGAGCTCCTACATTCTAAATCTAGAATCTAGAAAATGGGATGGGCCTTACTAATGATGTTCTTAAAGGATGAGTTTGCAACTTTGCACATGTTGACCCCAAAATAGTCCCCCCCGCACACCTTTCTCTAGAGTTAAGCAATTCATTTCTTCATTTCTCTTCTAGATAGCATGCAACATTATATACAGAAGACAGTGTAACTGAAAGATATTATATCAGACAGTGTGATTAGAGGATGTTAGCCTACTGTGATTCATATCATTCATATTGTACAACAAAAGACAACAATAGCAATGATGACATTTCATTCATACTGTACAACAAAAGGCAACAATAGCAATGATGACATTTCTAATTTCAAAATTCTGAGTAGTGGTATCAGTCGTTGCTTCTCATAATTCTTTTTATAAGCTACTCACTCCTATTTGACAACTTTCAGAGTCATATTATTACGCTTATAGGAAACAATTTCTTCAATTTCCATAAACGTTGTCATCGCACTTTTTCGTCTTTTTCTGCCCCTTCCCACATGCCCATATGTCTCAGACAATGCAGATCTTCTCAGCATTTAGAGTTTTTCAACATGTTTTCACGGTAAACTCTTCCACACAACTCAATGTAATACACTCATCCTAATTTTCCTAGTTAACATGTGCATCTGAACATTTGCATTGTTTGTTTAATACTTAGATAGAGCAGTTTTCCTTGTAAACTCTTATAGAGAATTTATGTAGAAGAAAAAGGCAGATGACACTTCACAAACACGACTAGTCCTTCTATCGTTAATATCTTTCCCACTAGGTTTTCAAGATGGAAATTATCTGTTATCTATTGAGATGAACTTTATACCTTGATTAATTTCATTTTCTTTGCAGGTCGATTTTGAAATGGTTTGTTGACACATAAATCTCCACACTTGCAACTGTGGGAGCAGCTAGACAAAAGCATCCTGTGATAAGGGAAAAGTTAAAGTAAAAAAAATTATAATTAAAAAATGGATACTGAAAGTCAAAACCTCACAAGAGGATAGATATTTCCGCATGGCAACAGGTAAATATGCAAAGTGCCTTGACAACAGGCCTTCATGATATGATGTTGGTTATATTTACGCATGGCAATCCAGGAAACTTCTTACCCACAGAGGCAATCCTTATTGCAAACGGGCAATCCCGATGAAGGAGCACAAGAGCAGAATATGCCATCATCCTCCGCACGCCTTTTGGCTTTCTTGGTGAGATACACATCTATGGAAAGTGAGGAGAAACAAAATGTTCCTAATTAGTAATACACTTGTTTCTAGCTTGTACATAACTTTCCCCCTTCCTTGCAGATGTCAGCAGTATTCTGTGCATACTGCATATGGTGCAGCTGCACGACACTTGAGAAAATTTATAAGACTGAATCAACAAGAAGAAGGCAATCATAATATATTAGGAGTACGTCAAAGCACTACCAGTTGGGCTGTTCAGCTAATCACTATTGTAGAAGGAAATAATGAGATAATTATTATTGAGGGAGAGATTACATATATATAGGAGAGGCTAGCCTCCTCTCCTATTATTCTAAGCAATGTGGGACTTAACACCCTCCCTCAAGCTGGAGCATAGATGTCAATCATGCCCAGCTTGTTACATAAAAATTGAATCCGAGGACCCAGAAGAGGATTTGTGAAGATATCAGCTATCTGGTCGTTGGTCCTCACATGTTGAAACTTTATCAATCCCTTTGTATATTCATCACGAACAAAATGAATGTCAATTTCAATATGCTTTGTCCGTTCATGAAATACTGGGTTGGTGGCAATGTGAATAATATATACTGGGTCGTTGGTCCTCTCCTATATATATGTAATCTCTCCCTCAATAATAATTATCTCATTATTTCCTTCTACATGGTATCAGAACCAAAACCCTAGCCTCTCCACAAAAAAAAAAGAGAAAAACCCTAGCCGCCTCCCTCCCCCCTCTCTCCCCCCCCACCGCTGCTGCAGTCAGCCCCCCTCCCGCTCCTGTCAGCCCCCCCCCTCCCCCCCCCCCGCTCCTGTCAGCCCCCCCCCCCCCGCTCCGGTCGCCGCCCTCCCCCCCCCCCCGCTCCTGTCACCCCCCCCCCCCCCCCCCCCGCTGCTACAGTAAACCCCCCCCTCCCGATGTCTACAACACAATACCTAACCCTAATCCTCTACTTCCATCAGCCGCCACCCACTCCCTCCAAACCCTAGTTTAGGTTCCAAAAAAAAATAAAAAACATTGTTAGAAATCTCAGAGGGAAAACACTTGTATGAACCTCTGCCCTTCAATGCTGGAAATTTAACAAGGAGCACACATATGGTTTGTTGTGCATGAATCTTTGTTTCTTTCCTTAATCTCCACACCAGGATTTAACAGAGGATACCATGGACTATCTCTCTGTCCTGGCTTGTGATCCACACTCTCTGCTTTCTATGTGCGTGTGCCGGTTCTAGGCTCCGTTTTTAGCGCCTTGGCAGAGTTGCTGTGTTTTTCAAGAGGAAAGAACAAATCGACAGTCGAATCTCTGATAAATGGCCGACTCTACGGCAAATAGCAGCGCCACAGATACTAGTGTCATCAACACACTAGCAGGCACTAGCACAATGATTTCCTCCATTCGACTTGTCGATCGACGGTTGGAAGGGCCAGAGGACTACTCCACATGGAGAAAGAAGGTCGAAAAGACATTTCGAGGAATGCGGTTGTCCAAACATCTGAGTGACAACCCTCCAGCAGAAGATGATCCCATCTTTGAGCAATGGGAGACGAATGACAGTAGACTGTTTACACAGTTGATGAATTCCATGGAACCATCGGTGGAAGACATGGTTCAAAATACGGACTCCGTGAATGAGTTATGGGAGGTACTGGCGGCGGCATTTGATGATAAACGCGATTTGTCTCGTATCTATGACTCGGTCGTTGGTGTATACCGAGCAAATCAAGGATACAAATCCCATAAAGACCATTTCCGGGCCTTTAAGGCTATGACGGATGAGATCGATCGCGTTTTACCTCTTACGTCGGATATTAATGAAACACGGGCTCAACGTAAGCAGCTTCATGTCATGGCTTATCTTGCCTCACTCCGTCCTGATGCGGACTCTGCTCGATCTCAGATTATTGCTGGATCTGATGTACCATTCCTATTGGAAGCACACTATCGTGTCCTTCGGACTGCCAAAGTAGTTGAAACCACTCCGGATGATCCTCCTGCTGACCGTTCTGCTCTCGGGACCACACATACAGGATTTCGTGGGGGTCGTAGCGGCCGACGTGGTGGCCGTCATACTGGTCGTGATGGAGGACGGGGCAATGGCAGCCGTGATGGAGGACGACCGCGCACATGCTTTAACTGTGGTCTGCCTAACCATTTCTATTGGCAATGCACTAAATCACCTGCTGCTAATATCACCACTGATGTCCCTGATGATGGTGTACGATCTATTCAGATGTCTTCGGACTCATATACAGAGTTTCTTGATTTTCAGGCTCAACGTCGTGGTGAAGCATCCACGTCTGGTTCCACAGCTGGATACTCAGCAGCGTGCATAGTGAAACCCAAGCAATGGATAATTGACTCTGATACCATGTAGAAGAAAATAATGAGATAATTATTATTGAGGGAGAGATTACATATATATAGGAGAGGCTAGCCTCCTCTCCTATTATTCTAAGCAATGTGGGACTAAAGCCCAATAACTCTAATATAACACTTAACAACTATCATCGTCATTTACGCCTTGGTGTATGATATAGGGTTGGTTATGAAGAAAATTGCTAAACTGAATGGATCCACGAAAGAATCAGATTATACATTATTTTCAATAAAGCTTCTGAGCTCACAATGCACCTAACCACCATGCTTATAGTTCAACTTGACTTTTCTTGACATTAAGTTGATGGCTATGACTATGGTTTGAATATGCTCAATATGAATGCACATCCGAGCAATTAAGAAATCTGAGTTGGATTAGATTAGGTTGAAGTTAGAGTAAGATTTCCAATCATACTCGACAAAACTTAGATCAAATATAGGCAGTTAATGAAATGTAACCTAGAACTTAAGTCATGAAAACCAGAATTGCGAATATTAGGATTTGAGGATCTGTAAGTGGATGAACTAGTTTGGTAACATATTACTTATGGTAGGGTAATGAATTCGATATTGGATTGGAGCTTCTAAGAACAGTAATTGTTTATGCTCGAGGATAGAAAGATGGTTAGCCGAAATTGATAACTGAATCTTGTACTTAAAAGTTTTGATGATAGGCCTTGGTGGATTATGTATATTTTTTTAGGTTAAAATTTATATTATAGAGAGAACTTCGATTGATAAAACAATATTTCGATCAAGATATTGACTTTCTGGCTTTCAAGATCTAGTAACCTGTAACCTATAGAATATTAAACATGTGAAATTTTGATATAGAAGTGGAATTTTGAAGTGGGTTTAAGTGTAACATGTAGACTATTTAAACAATGTATGAGATTTTACATTGACTGCGAGGGTGTTTTACTTGCTCTGGGGGCTTTTGGGTTCAACTCAAAGCCAAGAAGAGTCGCTAAGTTTATGTAAATACTAAATAGACATCTGAGT
Organism: Iris pallida; assembly: GCA_029216955.1. Taxonomy (NCBI): domain Eukaryota; kingdom Viridiplantae; phylum Streptophyta; class Magnoliopsida; order Asparagales; family Iridaceae; genus Iris; species Iris pallida. Next base: position 4,670,338 of record JANAVB010039620.1, read on the forward strand.
CACGGGATTACCATTAATTCTAATTTTCTTGCATGAGAATTTTGTTAATTCACATGTTTTCATACATTTATCAATGAAAGATATACTGTCATTGCTTGACTATTGTTTTAATTTCTTATTATAAATATATGTGTAGCATTCTTCAAAAAATTAATATTTTTTAAACATTTTTTTTGATTTAAAGAAGATAAATGAAAGGGGCAGCAGGGCCCCCAAAAATCCCAGGCACGGCCCTGGTGAAACCGGCTAAACTAAGCCAACATAAGTAAGTAAGGAAGGATACTGCGTCTTATGAATGTATAAGGGATGGTGGACTTGTGGTTCTTGAGCCAGTCGGGGAGCTGAAACTCCACAGCTTCGTCCCGAAGTTGCTGTTGCAGCTGCTCGAATACGTGTGCCATGCTTCTGCTGCCGCTGCTCATGCTGTTATTCTGCCCATCCAACCAAAAGAAAAAGAAAAAAGAAGAGAAGAGAACAAAGACTGGTTTCAATTCAATATCTTATCAAACCAAAACAGAAATGCTGGCCAGCAATTCCTCTTCCTAGCCCTCAAAACATAAATTAAGTGTGCTTAATACATACGATCATTCATTCTTGATTCATTCATTCCTAAAAAAAAAAAAGAGGAGAGGGAGAGGGAGAGAGGGAGTATAGTACCTTCTTCTTTCTCATTGCAATGATCTATCTATCCCTGTAGCTGTCCAGTGAATATTCAGCCTGCAGAATAAAGATAGAGCCTCTGCCAATGGCAAAAGAAAGAAAGACAATTGCAGCCCCTTTGTCTAGACGGAAGAGAGAGACAGAAGGGAAAGGGCTGAAGCATATTAGGGCTATAAACAAAATAAATAAGTAAATAATAGTAAATATATAAATAAATCAAAGTGGGGCGGGCACTATTTGGATTATATAATAGTTTGGTGGATGAGAGCATTTTTTGGAATAAAAACTTTCGTGGCGAAGCATATTTTTCTTATCATATAGTTGTATAGAAAATAAATAAGTAAATAGTAAATATATATAAATAAATTAACTAAAAATTGCTGAGAAATTTAATTTCGGAGTTGGTTTTTATGAAAAATTCACCCGCATGATGGATTTTATGAAATGTCCAGAATTATATATTTTCACGTTAAGTATTCCAAGATTTCTTTTAGATGCTCTGTATTTACAAAATTAATACCATAACTACCCCTCCGCACAAACTCAGATTTGGATTGCGATTCTCGTCGTCTTCTTCTTCACGAGAGATCTGAATTCCATTGCTCTCATCTTCAGCAGAGATCGTAAAGATCGTTCGTAGTTCACCGTATTTTTTTCAGTCGAACTCCGATCATCGCTCATCTTCTTCTTCTCTTCTTCTTCTTCTTCTTCTTTTCCGACAAGTAGGTCAATTATGGAGAGAAGATCTTCTTCTTCTTTTCCTTAAGAGTTAGCATCGTTTTGAAAGAAGAACGAAAACTCTTGAATCTTTATTCATGTCAAATTTCTTTCCACAAAACAAAAAAATAAAAAATTAGGTTTCTGTCAACTGTTCTCCGTCGATATAACACGAAGAATAGTCATTTTCTTGCATTTTAATAAGGAGAATGTCGTTCTCCGTGTAAATTAACACGAAAAATGTCATTCTCCGTGTTTCTAACACGGAGAATGGCATTCTCCGTGTAATTTAGCACGGAGAATGGTCATTCTCCTACGTTTTAACACTGGGAATGGCCATTCTCCGTGTTATTTAACATGGAGAATGCCATTCTCCGTGTTTCTAACACGAAGAATGGCCATTCTCCTGCGTTTTAACACTGGAATGACCATTCTCCGTGCTAAATTATACGGAGAATGGACATTCTCCGTGTAAATTAAGACGGAGAATGGTCATTCTCCGTATAATTTAGCATGGAGAATGACCATTCTCCATGTTAGTTGTAATGCCTGTGGTTCGTATTACGTATTTTTGGAATACGTGTACGTATTTTATCTTGTATTGCATGATTCCTTGCTTAGCTTCCTTCTTGGCTTGGTTATTCCTTGGGTTGGTTCGGCTTGGCTCGGTTTTCCTTGGTTTATTATGAACCAAGGAGAGAACCACCTACCTACCACCACCACTACCATTTATTAACCCCCCACTTCCTTCTCTCTCTTCATTACTCTTCTTCTTTCCTCCATTAACTCCTCACCTACCAGAAAGAGAGCTTAGGCAAGTGCAGCTTGCTTCGCGAAGGAACTCCGTTTTATTGTTCCATTCTCTTCCTCTCGAGATTCTAATACTCTCTAGTACTTGGTGTTTTCAATTTCCATGGTTAAATTTGTGTAGATCTAAGTTTATAGTATTTTCGAAATTCTTGGGTTTTGATCTACTTAGCATTGTCATTTCTAAGTTTTGATGGTTCTGTGTTGTAGAGCATTTCATTCTGCCCCGTTTTGACCTATGGAAGTTCAGATTTGGACTCCGGATGTAATGTCTGTGGTTCGTATTACGTATTTTTGGAATACGTGTACGTATTTTATCTTGTATTGCATGATTTCTTGCTTAGCTTTTTCTTCATGGCTTGGTTTATTCTTGGGTTGGTTCGGCTTGGCTTGGTTTTGCCTTGGTTCATCATGAACCAAGGGTGAAATCCTACCTACCACCACCACTACCATTTATTAACCCCCACTTCCTTCTCTCTCTTCATTATTCTTCTTCTTTCCTCCATTACTTCTTTACCTACCAGAGAGAGAGAGAGAGAGAGATCTAGGCAAGTGCAACTTGTTTCATGGAGGAACTCCAATTTTATTGCTTCATTCTCTTCCTTACAGCATTTTAACTTACTTTAATACTTGGCATTTCCACTTTCCATGGCTAGATTCTTGTAGATCTAAGTTTATTTTATTTTTGGATTTCTTGGGTTTTGATCTATTTAATCTTGTTATTTCTAAGTTTTGATGGTTCTATGTTGTAGAGCATTTTATTCTGCCCCGTTTTGACCTATGGAAGTCTGGATTTGGACTTGGGATGAAGAAATTATGAGCCTTGGAACCCTGAACTCCTTGGTTCTTCTTCTCGAACAAGTGGAGAAGAAGAACAGTGCTGACCGCATGAACCCCCTTAGCCGCATGGCAGCACTTGACCGCATGAACCTTCATGCGGCGAGTCTTCCAGCCGCATAGGCTTCGGCATAATCCGAGCCGCATGAACTCCGTCTACCTGTAGCCGCATAGGCTCGTATTTCTTATCAGCCGCATGCGCGTTCATATTTTTCCCAGCCGCATATACCCAGTGGCGCAGTCGCATAAGACTTAGGCATGGCGCAGCCGCATATGCTCGTGATCATTCAGCCGCATGTGGACCCGCTTCCTTCCAGTCGCTTAGGCCTTCTTCCCAGCCGCATGAATGCTCTGACTCACTCGTATGCACCCTCTCTTCCCGCTGGCCGCATGGGGACTGATATCTCTAGCCGCATAGTTCCTGCTCCTGTCCTTAGCCGCATAGGCTTTTCCTTTATCTGCCGCATGCGCCTGACCCTATTCAGCCGCATGGGCTGTTCTCCTTCCAGCCGCATGAGATCATTCCTGACCGCATAGGCCTGAGCCGCATGGTTCTCCTATAGCTCTATGTACTGTTGTTTTAGTATTATTTTGCCTATGTCTTGTAACCCCTTGTGTAACTTGAGTTCTTATGGCGTACACCTTTACCTCTATTGTATATTTTTACGCCCATTTTATATCCTTACGCCTTTTGTCCTGAACTTGATAAATCACGATTTGATTGACATAATTGAAATGACAATTGTACATGACATGGTGTGACAAGAAAACATGGCATGACCTGATAGTGGCCCGTCGTGGCGCACTCTTGACCAGTACACTTGACATGATAACCTGACCTGATATATCTTGATAAGCTGTTGCGACGGCTACCTGACATGACATGACCTGTATAATTAACCCGGACACCGTGGACGATTGTGCTTGTACAAATAATCCAGTCCTGTCTTGCATCATGTCAGGAGGGGACTACTGAGTACCACGGTCAGGAGTACCTACTGAAATGGACTAAGGCTAATAACTAGATTAATACATTAGTCATAAAGAGATCTCCCAGCTACAGGCAATCCCGTTACCTGGGCACGCCTGGGATCTGTAGCCTACCGTCAAGTAGGGCACATTTCCAGCACACTGTCATGTGTTGCACCCTTCAAGCTACTTAAGGGTACATGCATTTCCTGGACGATATACCCACCTGAATTCAACCCTAATCTTTCGACCTGGGTAACCTGGATGGTCTGCAGGGCTTTTGGCTGTAGAATAATCTCACTGCATCTTGCTAGTAACTAGGCCTGTGATAACCCTAGTTAGTTAAAGTATCAAGCCGTACTCATTGCTTGGCCGTGATTGATTGAATGAGGAATAATCTGTCTAGTCTTGATCCTGTATAAAATTACATGCTCTGACTTCTTATATTATCTTGCTGATAAATGGAAGAAACCAAGTTCGGTTCAGACGAAGGGTTACAATCCCGGTCCTTGTTTGGTTTAAGGATTGTAATCTGGTTATCTGAATGGTCCCATGGTTATCTTACCGTATATCCCCGTGATGTTATATTTTCTCCAGTTTTACTATATATTATTATCTTCTGTGCTAATTGCTGGTTTTAGTTCATAAGTGAAGCTTCCTTTGTAGCACTTGCTATTTCTGGGATCTGACCCAGCTGATTTTGTATGGCCATATTTTGGAGCTGTTCCAGAGGATCTACCGATTTTCTAGCCCGATGGTGACCACCAGGCGTAACCAGGGCAACGAGTGGGTTATTTTTGGCTCTCCCACTCTATTGTAAATATATATTTTTGAGGCGTTTAGCCGACGAGTACTTGTTTAGCTCGATTGCACTTACTTACTGTCTGCCTACGGGCTGTAACATGATTGACAGATCCTAGGGTTGATCATGTATGACTAAAACTCTTGCTAGTCCTAACATTTTGTCACGACTAGCTTCATGATCAACTGAATATATAATGTTTGGGACGCCTTATTATTGTATATTTAATGATTATATATCTTGTGACTTTACTTAGTTGCTTGTGATTGAGACACTAGGCTTGTTCATGACCATAGGAGACTGTTGGCTTGTAGTAAACCCTCATGTATCTAGACAGCCGTGACCGTATAGCGAGATGGATTCTATTTCATATACGTAGCTGGCTATGTCTGCCTCCGCTCTCCAGTATTCTGGTTCTGGGGCGTGACATGGTTTAAGTGGTGGCCCATGCAGGTCTTGTAAATCAAGATATGTGAGGGTTTACCGAGTAGATGTCTGAATCAGTATTCGTCCTTGATCTCTGCTCGTATCTTCTGAATCCCTGGATTCTTGTCCTGATCATATGTTTGTATCGTTGATCTGTCCTGGTCCTTCCTTATTGTTTCCCATGTCGTCTTCTTCAGCGGCATTGTTCCTGGACCTGCCGGTCAGCAAGGTGGAGCACTTCCTGTGGATCAGCAGCAACCAGGAGATCAAGCCCAGCATTCCGGAGTAGCCTCCAGAGTCGTGCCTTCTGACGGAGAGCCACCAGTCCAGCCAGTTCAGCCTGCCGAACCTGATGATGGCACTTTGGTAGGTCTCGTCAGGACCTTGATAGCTTCCCAAGATCGTCGAGGAGACGCCTTGCACCAGACAGTGACGGATGCTTTGACCAGAGGAGGTCATCAGGGTAACAGCGCGGCCAACCGCTTCAAGCGCTTGAACCCTCCATTCTTCGACGGTAGTGAAGATGCTATCGCTACAGATGCTTGGCTTCAGGACATCGAGGTGATTCTAGAAGCAGCTAGGACCCCAAAAAACGAGAAGGTAGCCGTGGTGCACCTGCAGTTGTTAGACCTTGCCCGCAGCTGGTGGACAGCGCAGGCCATTATATTAGTAGCACCCATTACTTGGACGGTGTTCAGAGAGAGATTCCAGACCAAGTATTTTGATGCTGTAGCTCGGTACGATCTATAGACGAGGTTCACCAATCTGAAGCAGATGGACAGGACGGTCAACGGATATGCGGTCGAGTTTTCCAGACTCAGTCGGTTTGCTCCCACCTTGGTGGCAACCGAGTATGATAGAGCCCAGCGATTTCAGCAGGGGCTTCACCTGGAGATTCTATTGGCGGTTGAGCAGTTTGAGCATCAGACTTTTGATGCAGTCTTGAGAGCAGCTAGGAGGCATGAGTATACCTCCCAGAGGATTGTGGATAGGGCCGGAGGTCGGAAGAGATCCCACGGCCAGATGAATCAGTCTTCAGTACCAGCCCCGGCAGCCAGGACTTTGACTATTGGAGCTCCGAGGCGAGCGGCCTCAGTGACGTCGGTTCAGCATTCAGCCCCGACGTACCCTCAGCAGCAGAAGCAGAAGCCGGCTTCCGCAGTGGGATGTTCTCATTGTGGGAAGCCAGGCCATGTAGTGGCAGAGTGTCGCAGGGCACAGGGATTGTGTCTGGCTTATGGAGCAGCAGACCATAGGGTTGGATCCTGTCCGAATAGGGGTGGTTCATCATCGTCCAACCTTTCTAGCTCTTCGATGAGAGGACCAGCTCCGGTCCAGCAGCAGCATTATCCATTGCCGAGGCCCTTGTCGCCTCAGTCCCAGGTGTTCCAGCAGCAGAACCCCCAGCAGCATACTCAGGCCCAAGCCTTGAGTCAGAATAGGCAGCGAGGATTTCAGCAGAGGGGACCAGCACCCCGAGGGCATGGTCAGGCTATGGTGATGACCGCAAAGGAAGGATTGGCACCAGGAGAGGTAGTGGCAGGTACTATTCTCATCAACTCCCTTCCAGCTTCAGCTTTATTTGATTCTGGTGCATCGCATTCTTTTATGTCTGCACGATTCGTGACACGGATAGGATTGGAGCCCGAGTCATTATTAGTAAGGCTTAATATACTTACTGGTAACGGACTTGTGGGAGTCGATAGGGTATTTTCCTCGTGTCGGATCGTAGTTAGCGGTAGAGAATTTCCCGCTAGATTGATAGAGTTTCCAATCGCCGATTATGATGTGGTCCTAGGGATGGATTGGTTGAGAAACCAGTATGCTAGAATAGACTGCCATATTGGTAGGGTTATTTTTAGTATTCCAGGAGAGCCAGAGTTTTCATTTTCCAGAGGCGCAGTTGAGCCTTCTCCTCCAGTGTTGCGGATGGCCGTAGCAGCAGTGCAGTTGTCCCGGATAGTCGAAGAGTTCCCAGATGTTTTCCCAGAAGAGCTTCCAGGTATGCCGCCAGAGCGGGAGATCGAGTTTACTATCGACTTGATTCCCGGAACAGCCCCAGTGTCATAGAGAGTCTACCGGATGGCGCTTTCAGAATTGGAGATCTTGTATAAGATGATTGAAGAACTTCGAACCAAGGGATTCATTCGTGCTAGTGGATCACCTTGGGGAGCCCCGATGCTTCTTGTGAAAAAGAAGGATGGTACGTCCAGGTTATGTATTGATTATCGTACCTTGAACTCAGTGACAATCAAGAACAGATATCCTCTTCCGAGGATAGATGACTTGTTTGATCAGCTCAAAGGGGCAGCAGTATTTTCGAAGATCGACTTGCGCTCAGGATATCATCAGATCAGAGTCAAAGAGCAGGACATCCCGAAGACAGCTTTTAGATCGAGGTATGGGCATTGGAAGTTCCTTGTTATGCCCTTTGGAGCGACCAATGCGCCGGCTGTATTCATGGATCTCATGAATCGTATTTTCATGCCCTATTTGGATCAGTTCGTGATTTTGTTTTTGGATGACATCCTGGTCTATAGCCGGAGTGAAGTGGAGCATGAGCAGCATCTCCGTGTGGTTCTTCAGATTCTCAGGGAGCACCAGTTGTATGCCAAGTTCAGTAAATGCGAGTTCTGGTTCGATCGCATTTCGTACTTGGGTCATATCATCACCAGAGGAGGAGTAGAAGTGGATCCCAGAAGATTGTGGCTATTGAGTCATGGCCAGTACCCAGCACAGTTGCAGAGGTTCGCAGTTTTCTTGGATTGGCCGGCTACTACCGGCGGTTTGTTTCCGATTTTGCTCGAATTTCAGCGCCATTGACCCAATTGATCCGCAAGGAGGTGCAGTTTGCTTGGACAGCAGAATGTCAGGATTCTTTTGAGAAGTTGAAGCGAGACTTGATGACGGCTCCCATTCTCACGCTTCCAGATGGAACCGGAGGATTCTCAGTATATTGTGATGCTTCAGGCAGAGGCTTAGGATGTGTTCTGATGCAGCATGGGAAGGTAATAGCTTATGCATCACGACAACTTCGTGATCATGAGAGGAATTACCCAACCCATGACTTGAAGCTGGCAGCAGTAGTGTTTGCACTTAAGTTGTGGAGCCACTACTTGTACGGAGATAGGGTGGAGATTTTCACCGACCACAAGAGCCTGAAGTATGTTTTCACCCAAAAGGATCTTAACATGCGTCAGAGGAGGTGGCTGGAGCTTCTTGTGGATTATGATGTCAACCTGCAGTATCATTCTGGGAAGGCCAACGTCGTTGCAGATATATTGAGCAGGAGAGCCGGAGTTTATTTCCTAACAGCGCAACCGGAGCTGTTAGCAGATCTTCAAAAAATGGGTATTGAAGTTGTTCTTCCTTCCAGTGTAGCATTGATGGCCAGCATACAAGTTCAGTCCACTATAGTCGAGAGGATCCGGATGGCGCAGTCAGCAGATTCCAAGCTTCAGCGACTCAGAGCAGAGTGTGAGGCAGGACGAAGACCAGAGTTATGCATTCATGAGGATGGTACACTTCGACATGGTAAGCGTCTTTGTGTACCCAGTAGAGATATCAGGCAGAAGATCATGTCAGAGGCGCACAGTTCTCAGTATTCCATTCATCCTGGTGGTACGAAGATGTACCGCAATATCCGTCAGCACTTTTGGTGGAATGGCATGAAGAGGGAGATAGCCCGGTTTGTCTCTCGTTCTTTGGTCTGCCAACAAGTTAAGGCTGAACATCAGAGGCCCGCTGGACTTCTTCAGCCCTTGCCGATTCCAGAATGGAAGTGGGAACATGTGACCATGGATTTCGTGACTGGACTACCTAGATCCCCAGCTGGTCCAGATGCTATTTGGGTTATAGTTGACCGGCTCACGAAGGTAGCTCACTTCCTCCCGTTTAGAGTCGGTCGGTCGACAGCTCAGTTAGCACTGATGTACCTCAGGCAGATTGCCAGGTTGTACGGAGTGCCAGTTAGTATCACTTCGGACCGAGATTCAAGATTCACGTCGCACTTTTGGCGTAGCCTGTAGGAGAGTTTGGGAACTCACCTCCAGTTCAGTTTAGCATATCATCCGCAGACAGATGGTCAGTCGGAGCGTACGATCCAGACTCTTGAAGACATGTTGAGATCTTGTACACTTGACTTCGGTAGTTCGTGGGAAGATCACCTGCACCTGGTGGAGTTCTCGTACAATAACAGTTTCCAGGCCAGTATCCAGATGGCACCGTTCGAGGCACTGTATGGTAGGAAGTGCAGATCCCCGCTAGCCTGGGATGATGTTGGAGAGAGGCAGATGCTCGGTCCAGAAATGATTGCCCAGACAGTTGAAGTGGTCAGAAGAGTTCGGGATCATCTTCGAGTTGCCCAAGATTGCCAGCGCCATTGGGCCGATTCTCATCGGCGCCCTCTCGAGTTTTCTGTCGGCAACCATGTATTCCTGAGGATTTCGCCTAATCGTGGCGTCATTCGTTTCGACGAGCGGGGAAAGCTTAGTCCTAGGTATATAGGGCCGTTCGATATTCTGGAGCGAGTAGGAGATGTATTCTATCGTCACGCTCTTCCACCGTCGCTAAGCGAGGTGCATGACGTGTTCCATGTATCCCAATTACGACGGTATATCCCAGACCCGAGCCACATCCTAGATAATTCGGAATTGGTTGTTGGTACCAACCTTTCGTATAAGGAGAGGCCCGTGTCTATATTGGACCGGAGAGAGAAGACACTCAAGAACAAGACTATCAAGTTAGTCCGAGTCGCTTGGGGTCATCACTCTTTGGGTGAGTCAACGTGGGAGCGTGAGGATGATATCCGATCATGATATCCCGACTTGTTTGACTCGTGAGGTATAATGTCTTCCTTATGCCTCATGCCTTCGATTCTTTGCTTGAATGAGTGATTGCCTGCCTAGTTATAGCTTACTTGTGATTAATATAGCTTGTCCTCGTCTCTCTAGCCTCTTAATAAAATTTCGAGGACGGAATTCTTTTAAGGTGGGTAGAGTTATAATGCTTGTGGTTCGTATTACGTATTTTTGGAATACATGTACGCAGTTTATCTTGTATTGCATGATTTCTTGCTTAGCTTTTTCTTCATGGCTTGGTTTATTCTTGGGTTGGTTCGGCTTGGCTTGGTTTTGCCTTGGTTCATCATGAACCAAGGGTGAACCCCTACCTACCACCACCACTACCATTTATTAACCCCACTTCCTTCTCTCTCTTCATTACTCTTCTTCTTTCCTCCATTACTTCTTTACCTACCAGAGAGAGAGAGAGAGAGAGAGAGATCTAGGCAAGTGCAACTTGCTTCATGGAGGAACTCCAATTTTATTGCTTTATTCTCTTCCTTACAGCATTTTAACTTACTTTAATACTTGGCATTTCCACTTTCCATGGCTAGATTCTTGTAGATCTAAGTTTATTTTAGTTTCAGATTTCTTGGGTTTTGATCTATTTAATCTTGTTATTTCTAAGTTTTGATAGTTCTATGTTGTAGAGCATTTCATTCTGCCCCGTTTTGACCTATGGAAGTCTGGATTTGGACTTGGGATGAAGAAATTATGAGCCTTGGAACCCTGAACTCCTTGGTTCTTCTTCTCGGACAAGTGGAGAAGAAGAACAGTGCTGACCGCATGAACCCCCTTAGCCGCATGGCAGCATTTGACCGCATGAACCTTCATGCGGCGAGTCTTCCAGCCGCATAGGCTTCGGCATAATCCGAGCCGCATGAACTCCGTCTACCTATAGCCGCATAGTCTCATATTTCTTATCAGCCGCATGCGCGTTCATATTTTTTCCAGCCGCATATACCCAGTAGCGCAGCCGCATAAGACTTAGGCATGGCGCAGCCGTATATGCTCATGATCATTCAGCCGCATGTGGACCCGCTTCCTCCCAGTCGCTTAGGCCTTCTTCCCAGCCGCATGAATGCTCTGACTCAGTCGCATGCACCCTCTCTTCCCGCTGGCCGCATGGGGACTGATATCTCTAGCCGTATAGTTCCTGCCCCTATCCTTAGCCGCATAGGCATTTTCTTTATCTGCCGCATGCGCCTGACCCTATTCAGCCGCATGGGCTGTTCTCCTCCCAGCCGTATGAGATCATTCTTGACCGCATAGGCCTGAGCCGCATGGTTCTCCTATAGCTCTATGTACTGTTGTTTGAGTATTATTTTGCCCATGTCTTGTAACCCCTTGTGTAACTTGAGTTCTTATGGCGTACACCTTTACCCCTATTGTATATTTTTATGCCCATTTTATATCCTTACGTCTTTTGTCCTGAACTTGATAAATCACGATTTGATTGACATAATTGAAATGACAATTGTACATGACATGGTGTGACAAGAAAACATGGCATGACCTGATAGTGGCCCGTCGTGGCGCACTCTTGACCAGTACACTTGATATGATAACCTGACCTGATATATCTTGATAAGCTGTTACGACGGCTACCTGACATGACATGACCTGTATAATTAACCCGGACACCGTGGGCGATTGTGCTTGTACAAATAATCCAGTCCTGTCTTGCATCATGTCTAGGAGGGGAGTCCTGAGTACCACGGTCAAGAGTACCTACTGAAATGGACTAAGGCTAATAACTAGATTAATACATTAGTCATAAAGAGATCTCCCAGCTACAGGCAATCCCGTTACCTGGACGCGCCTGGGATCTGTAGCCTGCCGTCGAGTAGGGCACATTTCCAGCACACTGTCATGTGTTGCACCCTTCAAGCTACTTAAGGGTACATGCGTTTCCTGGACGATGTACCCACCTAAATTCAACCCTAATCTTTCGACCTGGGTAACCTGGATGGTCTGCAGGACTTGTGGCTGTGGAATAATCTCACTGCATCTTGCTAGTAACTAGGCCTGTGATAACCCTAGTTAGTTAAAGTATCAAGCCGTACTCATTGCTTGGCCGTGATTGATTGAATGAGGAATAATCTGTCTAGTCTTGATCCTGTATAAATTGTTACATGCTCTGACTTCTTATATTATCTTGCTGATAAATGGGAGAAACCAAGTTCGGTTCAGACGAAGGGTTACAATCCCGGTCCTTGTTTGGTTTAAGGATTGTAACCTGGTTATCTGAATGGTCCCATGGTTATCTTACCATATATCCCCGTGATGTTATATTTTCTCCAGTTTTACTATATATTATTATCTTCTGTGCTAATTGCTAGTTTTAGTTCCTAAGTGAAGCTTCCTTTGTAGCACTTGCTCTTTCTGGGATCTGACCCAGCTGGTTTTGTATGGCCAGATTTTGGAGCAGTTCCAGAGGATCTACCGATTTTCTAGCCCGATGGTGACCACCAGGCGTAACCAGGGCAACGAGTGGGTTATTTTTGGCTCTCCCACTCTATTGTAAACATATTCTTTTGAGGCGTTTAGCCGACGAGTACCTGTTTAGCTCGATTGCACTTACTTACTGTCTGCCTACGGGCTGTAACATGATTGACAGATCCTAGGGTTGATCATGTATGACTAAAACTCTTGCTAGTCCTAACATTTTGTCACGACTAGCTTCATGATCAACTGAATATATAATGTTTGGGACGCCTTATTATTGTATATTTAATGATCATATATCTTGTGACTTTACTTACTTGCTTGTGATTGAGACACTAGGCTTGTTCATGACCATAGAGACTGTTGGCTTGTAGTAAACCCTCATGTATCTAGACAGCCGTGACCGTATAGCGAGATGGATTCTATTTCATATACGTAGCTGGCTATGTCTGCCTCCGCTCTCCAGTATTCTAGTTCGGGGGTGTGACATGGTTTAAGTGGTGGCCCATGCAGGTCTTGTAAATCAAGATATGTGAGGATTTACCGAGTAGATGTCTGAATCAGTATTCGTCCTTGATCTCTGCTCGTATCTTCTGAATCCCTGGATTCTTGTCCTGATCATATGTTTGTATCGTTGATCTGTCCTGGTCCTTCTTTATTATTTTTCATGTCGTCTTCTTCAGCGGTATTGTTCCTGGACCTGCCGGTCAGCAAGGCGGAGCACTTCCTGTGGATCAGCAGCAACCAGGAGATCAAGCCCAGCATTCCGGAGTAGCCTCCAGAGTCGTACCTTCTGACGGAGAGCCACCAGTCCAGCCAGTTCAGCCTGCCGAACCTGATGATGGCACTTTGGTAGGTCTCGTCAGGACCTTGATAGCTTTCCAAGATCGTCGAGGAGACGCCTTGCACCAGACAGTGACGGATGCTTTGACCAGAGGAGGTCATCAGGGTAACAGCGCGGCCAACCGCTTCAAGCGCTTGAACCCTCCATTCTTCGACGGTAGTGAAGATGCTATCGCTGCAGATGCTTGGCTTCAGGACATCGAGGTGATTCTAGAAGCAGCTAGGACCCCAGAAAATGAGAAGGTAGCCGTGGTGCGCCTGCAGTTGTTAGACCTTGCCCGCAGCTGGTGGACAGCGCAGGCCATTGTATTAGCAGTACCCATTGCTTGGACGGTATTCAGAGAGAGATTCTAGACCAAGTATTTTGATGCTGTAGCTCGGTACGATCTATAGACGAGGTTCACCAATCTGAAGCAGATGGACAGGACGGTCGACGGATATGCGGCCGAGTTTTCCAGACTCAGTCGGTTTGCTCCCACCTTGGTGGCAACCGAGTATGATAGAGCCCAGCGATTTCAGCAGGGGATTCACCTGGAGATTCTATTGGCGGTTGAGCAGTTTGAGCATCAGACTTTGGATGCAGTCTTGAGAGCAGTTAGGAGGCATGAGTATACCTCCCAAAGGATTGTGGATAGGGCCGGAGGTCGGAAAATATCCTACGGCCAGATGAATCAGTCTTCAGTACCAGCCCCGGCAGCCAGGACTTTGACTATTGGAGCTCCGAGGCGAGCGGCCTCAGTGACGTCGGTTCAGCATTCAGCCCCGACGTACCCTCAGCAGCAGAAGCAGGCTTCCGCAGTGGGATGTTCTCATTGTGGGAAGCCAAGCCATGTAGTGGCAGAGTGTCGCAGGGTACAGGAATTGTGTCTGGCTTGTGGAGCAGCAGACCATAGGGTTGGATCCTGCCCGAATCGGGGTGGTTCATCATCGTCCAACCTTTCTAGCTCTTCGGTGAGAGGACCAACTCCGATCCAGCAGCAGCATTATCCATTGCCGAGGCCCTTGCCGCCTCAGTCCCAGGTGTTCTAGCAGCAGAACCCCCAGCAGCATACTCAGGCCCAAGCCTTGATTCAGAATAGGCAGCGAGGATTTCAGCAGAGGGGACCAGCACCCCGAGGGCATGGTCAGGCTATGGTGATGACCGCAGAGGAAGGATTGGCACCAGGAGAGGTAGTGGCAGGTACTATTCTCATCAACTCCCTTCCAGCTTCAGCTTTATTTGATTCTGGTGCATCGTATTCTTTTATGTCTGCACGATTCGCGACACGGATAGGATTGGAGCCCGAGTCATTATTAGTAAGGCTTAATATACTTACTGGTAACGGACTTGTGGGAGTCGATAGGGTATTTTCCTCGTGTCGGATCGTAGTTAGCGGTAGAGAATTTCCCGCTAGATTGATAGAGTTTCCGATGGCCGATTATGATGTGGTCCTAGGGATGGATTGGTTGAGAAACCAGTATGCTAGAATAGACTGCCATATTGGTAGGGTTGTTTTTAGTATTCCAGGAGAGCCAGAGTTTTCATTTTCCAGAGGCGCGGTTGAGCCTTCTCCTCCAGTGTTGCGGATGGCCGTAGCAGCAGTGCAGTTGTCCCGGATAGTCGAAGAGTTTCCAGATGTTTTCCCAGAAGAGCTTCTAGGTATGCCGCCAGAGCGGGAGATCGAGTTTACTATCGACTTGATTCCCGGAACAGCCCCAGTGTCAGAGAGAGTCTACCGGATGGTGCCTTCAGAATTGGAGATCTTGTATAAGATGATTGAAGAACTTCGAACCAAGGGATTCATTCGTGCTAGTGGATCACCTTGGGGATCCCCGATGCTTCTTGTGAAAAAGAAGGATGGTACGTCCAGGTTATGTGTTGATTATCGTACCTTGAACTCAGTGACAATCAAGAACAGATATCCTCTTCCGAGGATAGATGACTTGTTTGATCAGCTCAAAGGGGCAGCGATATTCTCGAAGATCGACTTGCGCTCAGGATATCATCAGATCAGAGTCAGAGAGCAGGACATCCCGAAGACAGCTTTTAGATCGAGGTATGGGCATTAGAAGTTCCTTGTTATGCCCTTTGGAGCGACCAATGCGCCGGCTGTATTCATGGATCTCATGAATCGTATTTTTATGCCCTATTTGGATTAGTTCGTGATTTTGTTTTTGGATGACATCCTGGTCTATAGCCGGAGTGAAGTGGAGCATGAGCAGCATCTCCGTGTGGTTCTTCAGATTCTCAGGGAGCACCAGTTGTATGCCATGTTCAGTAAATGCAAGTTCTGGTTCGATCGCATTTCGTACTTGGGTCATATCATCACCAGAGGAGGAGTAGAAGTGGATTCCCAGAAGATTGTGGCTATTGAGTCATGGCCAGTACCCAGCACAGTTACAGAGGTTCACAGTTTTCTTGGATTGGCCGGCTACTACCGGCGGTTTGTTTTCGATTTTGCTCGAATTTCAGCGCCATTGACCCAATTGACCCGCAAGGAGGTGCAGTTTGCTTGGACAGCAGATTGTCAGGATTCTTTTGAGAAGTTGAAGCGAGACTTGATGACGGCTCCCATTCTCACGCTTCCAGATGGAACCGGAGGATTCTCAGTATATTGTGATGCTTCAGGCAGAGGCTTAGGATGTGTTCTGATGCAGCATGGAAAGGTAATAGCTTATGCATCACGACAACTTCGTGATCATGAGAGGAATTACCCAATCCATGACTTGAAGCTGGCAGCAATAGTGTTTGCACTTAAGTTGTGGAGGCACTACTTCTACGGAGATAGGGTGGAGATTTTCACCGACCATAAGAGCCTGAAGTATGTTTTCACCCAGAAGGATCTTAACATGCGTCAGAGGAGGTGGCTGGAGCTTCTTGTGGATTATGATGTCAACCTGCAGTATCATTCTGGGAAGGCCAACGTCGTTGCAGATATATTGAGCAGGAGAGCCGGAGTTTATTTCCTAACAGCGCAACCGGAGCTGTTAGCAGATCTTCAGAAAATGGGTATTGAAGTTGTTCTCCCTTCCAGTGTAGCAATGATGGCCAGCATACAAGTTCAGTCCACTATAGTCGAGAGGATCCGGATGGCGCAGTCAGCAGATTCCAAGCTTCAGCGACTCAGAGCAGAGTGTGAGGCAGGACGAAGACCAGAGTTATGCATTCATGAGGATGGTACACTTCGACATGGTAAGCGTCTTTGTGTACCCAGTAGAGATATCAGGCAGGAGATCATGTCAGAGGCGCACAGTTCTCAGTATTCCATTTATCCTGGTGGTACGAAGATGTACCGTAATATCCGTCAGCACTTTTGGTGGAATGGCATGAAGAGGGAGATAGCCCGGTTTGTCTCTCGTTCTTTGGTCTGCCAACAAGTTAAGGCTGAACATCAGAGGCCCGCTGGACTTCTTCAGCCCTTACCGATTCCAGAATGGAAGTGGAAACATATGACCATGGATTTCGTGACTGGACTACCTAGATCCCCAGCTGGTCCAGATGCTATTTGGGTTATAGTTGACCGGCTCACGAAGGTAGCTCACTTCCTTCCGTTTAGAGTCGGTCGGTCGACAGCTCAGTTAGCAGAGATGTACTTCAGGCAGATTGTCAGGTTGTACGGAGTGCCAGTTAGTATCACTTCGGACCGAGATTCAAGATTCACGTCGCACTTTTGGCGTAGCCTGTAGGAGAGTTTGGGAACTCACCTCCAGTTCAGTTCAGCATATCATCCGCAGACAGATGGTCAGTCGGAGCGTACGATCTAGACTCTTGAAGACATATTGAGATCTTGTACACTTGACTTCGGTGGTTCGTGGGAAGATCACCTGCACCTGGTGGAGTTCTCGTACAATAACAGTTTCCAGGCCAGTATCCAGATGACACCGTTCGAGGCACTGTATGGTAGGAAGTGCAGATCTCCGCTAGCCTGGAATGATGTTCGAGAGAGGCAGATGCTCGGTCCAGAAATGATTGCCCAGACAGTTGAAGTGGTCAGGAGAGTTCGGGATCATCTTCGAGTTGCCCAAGATCGCCAGCGCCATTGGGCCGATTCTTATCGGCGCCCTCTCGAGTTTTCTATCGGCGACCATGTATTCATGAGGATTTCGCCTAATCGTGGCATCATTCGTTTTGATGTGCGAGGAAAGCTTAGTCCTAGGTATATAGGGCCGTTCGATATTCTGGAGCGAGTATGAGATGTATCCTATCGTCACGCTCTTCTACCGTCGCTAAGCGAGGTGCATGACATGTTCCATGTATCCCAATTACGACGGTATATTCCAGACCCGAGCCACATCCTAGATAATTCGGAATTAGTTGTTGGTACCAACCTTTCGTATAAGGAGAGGCCCGTATCTTTATTGGATCGGAGAGAGAAGACACTCAAGAACAAGACTATCAAGTTAGTCCGAGTCGCTTGGGGTCATCACTCTTTGGGTGAGTCAACGTGGGAGCGTGAGGATGATATCCGATCGTGATATCCCGACTTGTTTGACTCGTGAGATATAATATCTTTCTTATGCCTCATGCCTTCGATTCCTTGCTTGAATGAGTGATTGCCTGCCTAGTTATAGCTTGCTTATGATTAATATAGCTTGTCCTTGTCTCTCTAGCCTCTTAATTAAATTTTGAGGACGGAATTCTTTTAAGGTGGGTAGAGTTGTAATGCCTGTGGTTCGTATTACGTATTTTTGGAATACATGTACGCAGTTTATCTTGTATTGCATGATTTCTTGCTTAGCTTTTTCTCCATGGCTTGGTTTATTCTTGGGTTGGTTCGGCTTGGCTTGGTTTTGCCTTGGTTCATCATGAACCAAGGGTGAACCCCTACCTACCACCACCACTACCATTTATTAACCCCACTTCCTTCTCTCTCTTCATTACTCTTCTTCTTTCCTCCATTACTTCTTTACCTACCAGAGAGAGAGAGAGAGAGAGAGAGATCTAGGCAAGTGCAACTTGCTTCATGGAGGAACTCCAATTTTATTGCTTCATTCTCTTCCTTACAGCATTTTAACTTACTTTAATACTTGGCATTTCCACTTTCCATGGCTAGATTCTTGTAGATCTAAGTTTATTTTAGTTTCAGATTTCTTGGGTTTTGATCTATTTAATCTTGTTATTTTTAAGTTTTGATATTTCTATGTTGTAGAGCATTTCATTCTGCCCCGTTTTGACCTATGGAAGTCTGGATTTGGACTTGGGATGAAGAAATTATGAGCCTTGGAACCCTGAACTCCTTGGTTCTTCTTCTCGGACAAGTGGAGAAGAAAAACAGTGCTGACCGCATGAACCCCCTTAGCCGTATGGCAGCACTTGACCGCATGAACCTTCATGCGGCGAGTCTTTCAGCCGCATAGGCTTCGACATAATCCGAGGCGCATGAACTCCGTCTACCTGTAGCCGCATAGGCTCGTATTTCTTATCAGCCGCATGCGCATTCATATTTTTCCCAGCCGTATATACCCAGTGGCGTAGCCGCATAAGACTTAGGCATGGCGCAGCCGCATATGCTCGTGATCATTCAGCCGCATGTGGACCCGCTTTCTCCCAGTCGCTTAGGCCTTCTTTCCAGCCGCATGAATGCTCTGACTCAGTCGCATGCACCCTCTCTTCCCGCTGGCCGCATGGGAACTGATATCTCTAGCCGCATAGTTCCTGCCCCTATCCTTAGCCGCATAGGCTTTTTCTTTATCTGCCGTATGCGCCTGACCCTATTCAGCCGCATGGGCTGTTCTCCTCCCAGCCGTATGAGATCATTCCTGACCGCATAGGCCTGAGCCGCATGGTTCTCCTATAGCTCTATGTACTGTTGTTTTAGTATTATTTTGCCCATGTCTTGTAACCCCTTGTATAACTTGAGTTCTTATGGCGTACACCTTTACCCCTATTATATATTTTTACGCCCATTTTATATCCTTACGTCTTTTGTCCTGAACTTGATAAATCACGATTTGATTGACATGATTGAAATGACAATTGTACATGACATGGTGTGACAAGAAAACATGGCATGACCTGATAGTAGCCCGTCGTGGCGCACTCTTGACCAGTACACTTGACATGATAACCTGACCTGATATATCTTGATAAGCTGTTACGACGGCTACCTGACATGACATGACCTGTATAATTAACCCGGACACCGTGGGCGATTGTGCTTGTACAAATAATCCAGTCCTGTCTTGCATCATGTCTAGGAGGGGAGTCCTGAGTACCACGGTCAGGAGTACCTACTGAAATGGACTAAGGCTAATAACTAGATTAATACATTAGTCATAAAGAGATCTCCCAGCTACAGGCAATCCCGTTACCTGGGCGCGCCCGGGATCTGTAGCCTGCCGTCGAGTAGGGCACATTTCCAGCACACTGTCATGTGTTGCACCCTTCAAGCTACTTAAGGGTACATGCGTTTCCTGGACGATGTACCCACCTAAATTCAACCCTAATCTTTCGACCTGGGTAACCTGGATGGTCTGCAGGACTTGTGGCTGTGGAATAATCTCACTGCATCTTGCTCGTAAGTAGGCCTGTGATAACCCTAGTTAGTTAAAGTATCAAGCCGTACTCATTGCTTGGCCGTGATTGATTGAATGAGGAATAATCTGTCTAGTCTTGATCCTGTATAAATTGTTACATGCTCTGACTTCTTATATTATCTTGCTGATAAATGGGAGAAACCAAGTTCGGTTCAGACGAAGGATTACAATCCCGGTCCTTGTTTGGTTTAAGGATTGTAACCTGGTTATCTGAATGGTCCCATGGTTATCTTACCGTATATCCCCGTGATGTTATATTTTCTCCAGTTTTACTATATATTATTATCTTCTGTGCTAATTATTGGTTTTAGTTCCTAAGTGAAGCTTCCTTTGTAGCACTTGCTCTTTCTGGGATCTGACCCAGCTGGTTTTGTATGGCCAGATTTCGGAGCAGCTCCAGAGGATCTACCGATTTTCCAGTCCGATGGTGACCACCAGGCGTAACCAGGGCAACGAGTGTGTTATTTTTGGCTCTCCCACTCTATTGTAAACATATTCTTTTGAGGCGTTTAGCCGACGAGCACCTGTTTAGCTCGATTGCACTTACTTACTGTCTACCTACGGGCTGTAACATGATTGACAGATCCTAGGGTTGATCATGTATGACTAAAACTCTTGCTAGTCCTAACATTTTGTAACGACTAGCTTCATGATCAACTGAATATGTAATATTTGGGACGCCTTATTATTGTATATTTAATGATCATACATCTTGTGACTTTACTTACTTGCTTGTGATTGAGACACTAGGCTTGTTCATGACCATAGGAGACTGTTGGCTTGTAGTAAACCCTCATGTATCTAGACAGCCGTGACCGTATAGCGAGATGGATTCCATTTCATATACGTAGCTGGCTATGTCTGCCCCCGCTCTCCAGTATTCTGGTTCTGGGGCGTGACACCGGATGAAGGTTTTATGCAGCTTGGAAGCCATGGCTTCATGGTGTACTTCTTCTAGGAAATTTGGAGAAGAAGCACAGTCCCGAGCAGCATGGTAGCACTTGACCGCATGAACATTCATGCGGCAAGTCAGTTCCAACCGCATGCACTATTGCCTGGACTTGACTGCATGACAAGTTCATGCGGCAAGTATTCCTATTCACCCGCATGAACCCGAGTCCGTTCCAGCCGCATGAGAGCCCTTCCCCCGTGAGCCGCATGGCGTTGTTCTCCTTGTAATCGCATAGCGCCAATCTTCCTAGCCGTATGGAATGTTCTGGCTGAGCCGCATACGCCCCTCCCTTACCGCTGGCCGTATATGACTGATACCCTTCAACCGCATAAGCCTTTCCCTTTTAGCCGCATTCGCCTGATCCTATTCAGCCGCATGGACTGTTCTCTTCCCAGCCGCATGAGATCATTCCTGGCCGCATATGCCTGAGCCGCATGGCTCTCCTATAGCTCTGTGTACTGTTGTTTTATTATTATTTTGCCCATGTCTTGTAACCTCCTTGTGTAACTTGAGTTCCTATGGCGTACACCTTTACCTTTATTGTATATTTTTACGCCCATTTTATATCCTTACGCCTTTTATGCTGAACTTGATAAATCACGATTTGATTGACATGATTGAAATGACAATTGTACATGACATGGTATGACAAGGAACTAGCATGACCTGATAGTTGCCCGTCGTGGCGCACTCTTGACCAGTAAACTTGACATGATAACCTGACATGATATATCTTGATAAGCTGTTGCGATAGCTACCTGACATGACATGACCTGTATAATTAACCCGGATACCGTGGGCGATTGTGCTTGTACAAATAATCCAGTCCTGTCTTGCATCATGTCTAGGAGGGGACTCCTGAGTACCACGGTCAGGAGTACCTACTGAAATGGACTAAGGCTAATAACTAGATTAATACACTAGTCATAAAAAGATCTCCCAGCTACAGGCAATCCCGTTACCTGGGCGCGCTTGGGATCTGTAGCCTACCGTCGAGTAGGGCACATTTCCAGCACACTGTCATGTGTTGCACCCTTCAAGCTACCTAAGGGTACATGCATTTCCTGGACGATGTACCCACCTGAATTCAACCCCTAATTTCGACCTGGGTAACCTGGATGGTCTGTAGGGCTTGTGGCTGTGGAATAATCTCGTTGCATCTTGTTAGTAATTAGGTCTGTGATAACCCTAGTTAGTTAAAGTATCAAGCCGTACTTATTGATTGGCCGTGATTGTTGAATGGGGAATAATCAGTCTAGTCTTGAATTGATCCTGTATAAGATTGTTACATGTCCTGCTTTTCTTATATTACCTTGCGGATAAATGGGAGAAACCAAGTTCGGTTCAGACGAAGGGTTACAATCCCGGTCCTTGTTTGGTTTAAGGATTGTAACCTGATTATCTGAATGGTCCCATGGTTATCTTACTGTATATCCTCGGGATGCTATATCTTTCCAATTTTACTATATTTTATCTTCTGTGCTATTGCTGGTTTTAGTTCCTAAGTGAAGCCTCCTTTGTGGCACTTTCTCTTTCTGGGATCTGACCGAGTTGGTTTTGTATGGCCAGATTTCGGAGCAGCTCCAGAGGATCTACCAACTTTCCAGCCCGATGGTGGCGACTAGACGTAACCAGGGCAACGAGTGGATTTATTTTTGATCTCCCACTTTATTGTAAAAATATTTTTTTAAGGCGTTTAGCCGACGAGCACCTGTTTAACTCGATTGCACTTACTTACTATCTGCCTACGGGCTGTAACATAATTGACAGATCCTAGGGTTGATCATGTATGACTAAAACTCTTGCTAGTCCTAACATTTTGTAACGACTAGCTTCATGATCAGCTGAATATGTAATGTTTGGGACACCTTACTATTGTATATTTGATGATCTTACATCTTGTAACATTTACTTACTTGCTTGTGATTGAGACACTAGGCTTGTTCATGACCTTAAGAGACTGTTGGCTTGTAGTTAAACCCTCATGTATCTAGACAGCCGTGACCGTATAGCGAGATAGAATCCATTTCATATACGTAGCTGGCTATGTCTGCCCCTGCTCTCCAGTATTCTGGTTCTGGGGCGTGACATTAATAACACGAAGAATGGCATTCTCCGTCTTAATTTACACGGAGAATGGCCATTTTCCGTGTAAATTAAGACGGAAAATGCCATTCTCCGTGTTACTAACACGGAGAATGGCTACTGTAAGCCCTCTGGAAATTTAATTAGATTTAATTAGAATTAATTAGAGTAATCGTATTTAATTATGAATTTATTTTATTTATAAATAATTTTCTAAGTAATTATAATTTCCCACTTTTATTTTTGATTATTGTCGACACGTTATCGTGACTTTCAAATTAGGAGCACAAGGCTAGTCATTTTCTCCAAACCAACTTGTCATGCATGATCTACTCAAGACGCTCTACACCCATGACCTTCGTGTCCCACTCAGACACACCCTCTTGTGCTTCATTTTTATCGCACAACTTTTCGGACATTTGACCCAATCTCGATTTATCCCACCGAATCACATTTAATTCCAACTTGAATTGGAGACGCCATTTTGACCCAAACTTGTCGATCCAAGATATGGACACGGACTATTTTGAGCCTACTACACACATGCCACTAGTGTCTCATCCAATTGAGTCCTCGTGTACTATTTATTTATCAAAGATTATAAATGGCTAATTTAAGTCATTTAATTACTAGGACCCAATTAGACCCAATTGTGACCCAATCCGACCCTTTGGGACTCAACCCAAGCACCATGACATCTCTCCTTCATCATACCCACACACACAACACCCTCTACTCCTACAAAACACCAAACACAAAAACCCTCACTATCACTCACACTTCCCAAGAAAACCTCCTCACCATCACTCCCCTTTTTATTAAAACCCCCCACTCTCATTCACTCTCTCTCCACTCACCCCCTCCAAAACCGACAGCCACCATACAAACCCCCCTCTCTACAGCCATCACCTTACTCTCTCTCTTCCTATAATTCACATAACACACATCCCCACCATACTCTCCCTCTCTCTCTCTCTTCTTATATTTAAAACACACAACACCACCCCCATACACTCTCTCTTCTCTCTCCTAAGTGCCACTACAGCCACCACCATACCACCCCTATCACGACCCGCACCCACTTTTTGGATACGAGACGTGTCCAAGCCAGCCTACGCTGTAGAGTCGACGGTAGAACGCTGTCAAGCCCGCAAGAAATAAATGCTCAAAATAATCTTTATTGCTCATTCACATTTCTAAAGTTATTACAACATTTACAACATTTATATTTTAAAGAAAATACAAGGTTCTCACAATGAATGAAAATGATACCACTGTTATCTATTTCTAGGTTTCTGTCTACAAGTACACCCGTATCTCCCAAAACTAAGTAAAGCCACAGCTAACTGAAAAATGTTGGTTTTCAGTCAGGAATGGAACAAGCACACAAACCGACGGCAATACGAAAACACAATAGAATTCACAAGACATGAAAATAACATATGTGAAATAAAACTAGAAAATAACTGATGTCATGACATGTCTAGAAAGAAAGCAGAAAGCTCTGCAACACGATGTATCCACTAAACAAACATGTAAATGAGGTGACATGGCAATCAAGAAAAAACAAGTAAAGGACAACTATCTATGTGTTTTAAAATATCTGGTTCGACATGTGAATGACTAAGGGATAAATCCGGCACCCTGCACGTGTCGTGTGCAGCTGCTATCAGTCAAGAATAGACGTTTTGGAGATATTTCTGGGTAGTCCACATGTCTACTAAGATATTTCTCCGCCCAGCTAGTACTCATGGAATCCAATCGCAAGCATGGTAATCATGTAAAAGACAGTCACGAAGTATAAACAAATCCATGATACTAATCTCCGTGTGACGAGCGTGTCAACAAGCAGCAAGACATATGTATAAACATGAAATGTAAAAACTACTATGAATCGAAAAGCAATCAGAAAGTGCACTTGCCTTGATTTGTTGCAGTTGTTGTGACTGGATCATATTGGCACAGAATAGTCGCGAATGTCTATGCAAGATGACCTCTAATGGCGGAACAGACCGTGTCATTGGGTTTGAGACCGTCCGATTAACCTAGGGTCGATATGACTAAGTCAGAATCACAAGAAATATGAGTGTATGACTAGTTATGATTAAGGACAAATCTAAAGAGAAAATTAATTAAGGGAAAATATTTTTATTTTAGAAAGATATTTATAACTAATTTAGAAATTAAATATGATGATTGAAAACGATCAAAATAATCTAGGTAGATACATTTTAAATCCTTAGGCAAAAACCTTATTAAGATAACATATGTTCATAAATCTATTAAAAAAATATCATATTTGAAACTATACTAAAATATATTAAAATATGGAAACTCATTTTAGGCCAAACTCTTTATTTGTCAAATTTTTTTTTTTTTGGAAACATTGATAACTATTTCACGAAATACTTATTATATAGAAACTATATCTTAATAGGCAACCATTTTAGGTAATACTTGGAAAGCTAGAAAAATCAATTTAAGGTTAAAAATTCAATCTTGTCAAAATACACTTTTAAACCAACCATATTTTCTTAAAATACTATAAAGTAATATAATAATATATATACGCTAGCAAATAATAATAATACTTAAGATAACAATATTCATATATAATCCTATACATGTTGTAAATATTATAATAATGTGATGATACTAATACTTCTATCTCACTAATAATATTGTATAGTAGTATGTACATACACATGAATTATTTGTACTCAATAATGCCTATACCTACTGCTGGTAACAACTGTAGCCTAGTTCCCATCATCCATTAAATGCTAAGGAATGGAGAGAGAGAGAGAGAGAGATGATAGAGGAAAAGAAACATTAAATGCTAAGGAATGGAGAGAGAGAGAGATGATAGAGGAACAGAAAGGCTCACCTCTTCGAGGGATCGACGCCGACGGAGAGAGGTCCACCGAGCTCGGCGGAGCACCAAGGGTCGAGGGTGGCTGCAGAGCGGTCCGACGACTAACGAGGGGGTCCCAGGCGTGACACAAGGGAGGTGGAGAAAGGCCAGGCCGCGAGGGAACGCGGCTCGACGACGCTCGACACAAGGGTTTCTACGGCGGCTTTGCCATGGCCAGGCGAAGGGTGACACCGACGGGCTGGGGTGACCCATTTGGGCGCGGGTGGTGTGCGGCTCGGCTGCGGGGATGAGGTTGTCGGCTCAGACGGTACGGCGGTCCTGGTCGCAGGGAGCGAAGGTGGCGCTGGCCGAGATGGAAAGGCAGACAAAATTCTGTCGAGAGCGGCCCACCGCGGCGGCGACCGGGAGGAGTCCAAGGTGGGTTAAGGCGGGGCTTCGGAGAGGTGTGTGCGTGAGGTTTTCGATGCAGCAACAGAAGAGCGGCTTCGAGGATGTCGAGGCGGCGGCACCGGCTCCGCTTCTTGTAGCAGATCCGCGACGAGGAGGTGCGCGGAGAGTGCTGGGTTCCGGATCTGACGGCTAGGGCTCGGCGAGGTGGCTCGAAAGGAGATGGCCGGACGGTGTGGGCGGTCTGGATCTAGAGGGATCTAGCGTCGGTTGCTGGCGACAGACGGTGGAGGTGAAGGCACTAGCTATTCTTTATTTTTGTGGTTTCGATTTTTGGATGTATCGATATGTTTCGGGGTGGAGAGACTGGACATAGGAATCAATGAAATTGTTGTGGGCACAGACACGGGCACACGGGTCCGAACACGGCTAACGTGATGGTGGTGGTGGTTGTGTGCTGTATGTGGATATTGGTGATAGTCATGGCGGTGATGGCGAAGACAGGTTGATGGTGAAGATGGGCGATGAGGCTGGTGGTGATCTTGGTGTTTTTGGCGGTGGATGGCGATCGAGGTGGTTTGGTCTTGTGCAGGGAAGAGGTGAAGGGTACTGCATCGGCGAGGCAATGGCTGGACAGAGGTGGCTGGGGAGAGTAATGGTGGCGTTGGCTCGAGAGTGTCGAGGGATGGAGGGGACTCGTAGAAATTATATGTAGAAGTTTTAGAGAAGGGTTCAAGATGAATAGTCCAAAAAGATTAGGATAGATAATTCTTCCATTGGTTTAAATCAATATAAATTGTAAAACTAGTTTAGTTTAATCTAAATCAAATAATTGATCATGCCAGTAATTTAAATCGCCATTTAGTATTATCAAATGGTTTTGAATAGTACTGTAGCTCCCCTTCCCGGAAATTTTGAAATATTTTATTTTTATTAATTATTTTATTTAAATGGTGATTTTTAGACTGTACATAAAGGGTATATACACCATTATAGATCTATTGCATTTTGGTTATTATTATTTATTATTAAGTTATTGAGGTGATTATTATATAATATTAGTATTATTATTGGTTATGTTATTTTGTTGTTATTATTATTATTTTGGTTATGGAATATTTATCCATATATATAGATATGTATTGTTAAAAGGATATATAGGTGAATATATAAATAAATATAATATATGTATTATTGCTATTTAAATTTATATTTTACTTGGAAATAGGGTGACCTCCTCTTCGAATGTTATTTTGGGATTATTGGGATTCACTTAGGCTATACTTATATACTTTTGTGTAAATATATTCATAATGGGTAGACATAGTATTATTTACATATTTTTTTCTTCGGTCTCGAATATTAGAGAAATATAAATTCAAGTTTATATTTCTTCTGCCTTCGGTCGTTTTCTTCCTAATCATGATCATTTGTACAACTTTATCTTATGTCTTTTCTAAACATCGCCATATCATAAGTTCGTATCACCTATATTCTTCTCCTTGGACCTAAAAAATTATTTTTTTACTTCTCACTCAATTGTCTATTTAATTTCGAGTTAAGTTTTCGGATTCAAAAGTTCCCTCTCAAACGTTGAATATTGAATATCCGTGAAATAAGGATTATAAGAATTTTTTTACTTATTTTGACTTCGATCATTATCCTTCCTAATCAATTGTTTTTCTTTTCAAGAGGATGAGCTTATACATGAAGAGCGGGTGCGGGTCGTGACAAGTTTTTGTGGTGGCCCATGCAGGTCGTGCCGGGCGGAGGCGCAGGATGCGGTCGCGGTGGCGCAGCTGGTGGCGGACGACGGAGCGGCGCCAGCGCGCGGAGGAGGGGATCGGCCCGCCAGCGGTGGTCCGAAAACCTAGGCTGCCGTGCAAGCTCGACTAGGGCACGGCGGGAGATCCGCAGCCAGGGGCGCGGCTGTGCCCGCGGCGGTAGTAGCTCGTCGACGGCTTGCCAGGAGAGGCTCGGCCCGGATCTGTCAGTCGCCGGGCGGTTGTCGAGGTCGGTTCTCGCGGAGAAGGCGAAAAGGGGTTTCGGGGCCCCGCTCCGGTTCGGCAGGAAGGAGGCAGTCTCGGCCGGCGCTGGACGGAATCCTAGGCGCGGCGCTAATGGCGGTGGCCGATCTGCGGCTATGGCTACGAGCGGAAAAGTTGGCTCGGCTGTGTTCCGGTCGCGGGGAACTCAGCCGCACCGGAGGAGAGGTCTCAGAGGCGGAGAGTGGCCAACGAGGGGGCTTCCACATCTGGGCTCGACAGGCGCTGGGATTGACGACCACGAGGTCGGGCTGGCGCCGTGGAGGTCCGGAGAGTCGGCCTGGTTCGATAGGACGAAGCAGTGTCTCACGGAGGGCTCCGGTGAGGCAACTCGGCCGACAACCCAGGCGGAGAGGCGCGGTTCGACGAGGCGGTACGCAAAAAGGCCGCGGTGGTGGCTCTCCGGCATTGAATCGCCGGTGGGGAGTCTCGCAGCCCGGTCGAGCGCAGGCGGCGCTCGATGACATCGCGGTGACGGCGGCTGCTTAGGTTGGTTTTAATCTTGTTTGGTTTTGTTTTGATGCTGTCTCCGGTGTGTCGGACGCAGCGAGACGGATGTATTATTTGTAAGGAACTGGATGAGAGAATGGTGGTACCCACGGACACGAATGCCCGGGGTTGGATCTGAGGCTGGACACAATAATTGTGGTGGTGGACACGGACACTTCGACACAAGGTTGCTATTGGTGGTGAGTGGTTGTCCGCGGGGATGGTCTGGGTGATGGTACTGGCAATGGTGGCAGTCAGGGGATGCGACGTGGTGGTCGATCGGGAGAGAAGTCGGGTGACAGGGAAGGAGGCGGAGGTGTTGCGTGTTCGTTTGGTTGTTTGGGAAGGGTCGGGCAATTCCTTTATATACTCTAAGTTATGGATATATGTTGATTGTACAAGGGATTAGGAGGAAAGATTTTGTTTATAGCCTGCATATATGTTAGTTTGATTGGAATAGAGATAATGTTACGTTAATTAGGATTTGATTTAGTTGAGTATAAGAGGGACCGACCTAAGATTGGAAGTTTGACGAAGATATGTTTATCTATCTAGGTACCACACACACACACACACACATATATATATATATATATATATATATATATATATATATATATTTAGAACTAATTTAATTTATAAATAAATCAAATAATTACTATTTAAAATATTAGCTAATTAAAATCAATGCTAATATGAATACTAGGTAATATCAAGTAATTTAAATCATATTTACACATATCTATTTCAATTAGAAGGTCATATAATTTAAATCATTTAAATATTATCCAGTAAATATTTAACCCAATCTACTTGGTTTAGAAGAATACAATAAATAATTATTTATTATTTATTGCCATCAAACAACTATTTTTTTTAAAGACGAATATATTTCCTTGAACTAATATTTAAAAATATATATATTCGATAATATTTATTTCAAAACAACTTGGTCAAAACCTTTTAGGATTAAAAAAAAAATTATTGAATCAAATAAATTCTAGATTTAATCAAAGTCAATCTATGATGATTTAAAAATTTATACTAGCTATTATTAATAACATTAAAATACATTTAGCCCAATAAACTTAATATTTTGTAAATAATAATACTTTAAAATAATTCCTTGAAATAATATTCTTACTAAAGGATATTTAAAACATTTTTTTAGAATAATTAATATGTGTAAATATATCATTTATAAAAATCATACAAAAATAGTTTCACAAATATAAAAATTTATGACAACAACATATTTTTTTTCCAACTAGAAATAAAGTCAATAAAATAATAGTAAAAACTAAAATTAGGGAAGAGGAGTTACAAATCTACCCACCTTAGAAATAAATTCGTCCTCGAATTTAGGGAATGTCTAGGATAGATAAGTTCGATAGGTCCGAAGGGGACTGTAGTAACAAAATTTTAAATAAAATTTGTATTGGTTAATAAGTAAGAGCAAGGGTAACGAAAACTTTCTTAATAAGAAATATTGATCAAAGGAAGGATGTGAGTGAAAAAAACCGAATTATTGAAATAGGTCCCCATACCTATTATGTAGTCTCCACCCCTTGGAATGTGAATCCATTCGTAACCTTTATTCCATCTAACTGGAAGTCGAGATACGATCTTGTATTGCATTTATATTCCTTGCTCGTGTGTTTAAATAACCACGGAAAAAATTACAATCTTGATTTCTCAAATTCATTCTATTTTGACACCTTGTTTAGATTAATGTCGAGAACAAGAATTTTCGTATTGCACGGATTGCAAGCCCCTCTAAGAAACAAGTGTTCTTCGATTTAGCAGGTGACTGGACTAGAGTAACTCACCTAGCAAATAAGGCAGTGGTTCATAAACTCTCTTTCTATCTGTACTATTGGACATTCTCTACCGTTCTTGAAACTTTATTTTGCTCATAATTATTCTTCCTTATTTTCCTGTCCTTCCTATTTCGGGGTGACGAATGATCGTGTTGTCTAGAATTCATCAGAGATTCTTAAGTTATATTAGAATATTGTCTGATTTTGAATATTTGGTTGTTTGGTAGATATGTGGGGATATAGATGTCATATGTCTTAGATATCTAGGGATAATGACTCTAGCAACTTGATGGAAGGTTATAAAGTTTTAGTGACATACCCTTGAAGGAGTAGCGTGACCAAAGGTGGGTAGAAGCTCTCGAGGTTTCATAATTACAGATGGCTAGAGAGGGCTATAAAATATTTTTGGATAAATTAAATTTGAGGAGATTAAGGTAATAGTCGATTTTGATTTTTAAGGAATAGTTATGAATTAGAATTTCGAGGACGAAATTATTTTAAGGTGGGTAGATTTGTAGCTCTTCTTCCCAAAATTTTTGAAATATTTTATTTTTATTAATTATTTTATTTAAATGGTGATTTTTAGACTGTACATAAAGGGTATATACACCATTATAGATCTATTTCATTTTGGTTATTATTATTTATTATTAAGTTATTGAGGTGATTATTATATAATATTAGTATTATTATTGGTTATGTTATTTTGTTGTTATTATTATTATTATTTTGGTTATGGAATATTTATCCATATATATAGATATGTATTGTTAAAAGGATATATAGGTGAATATATAAATAAATATAATATATGTATTATTGCTATTTAAATTCATATTTTACTTGGAAATAGGGTGACCTCCTCTTCGAATGTTATTTTGGGATTATTGGGATTCACTTAGTCTATACTTATATACTTTTGTATAAATATATTCATAATGGGTAGACATAGTGTTATTTACATATTTTTTTCTTCGATCTCGAATATTTGAGAAATATAAATTCAAGTTTATATTTCTTCTGCCTTCGGTCGTTTTCTCCCTAATCATGATCATTTGTACAACTTTATCTTATGTCTTTTCTAAACATCGCCATATCATAAGTTCGTATCACCTATATTCTCCTCCTTGGACCTAAAAAATTATTATTTTTTACTTCTCACTCAATTGTCTATTTAATTTCGAGTTAAGTTTTCGGATTCAAAAGTTCCCTCTCAAACGTTGAATATTGAATATCCGTAAAATAAGGATTATAAGAATTTTTTTACTTATTTTGACTTCGATCATTATCCTTCCTAATCAATTATTTTTCTTTTCAAGAGGATGAGCTTATACATGAAGAGCGGGTGCGGGTCGTGACAAGTACGAATTTAAATCTAGCTCAAACAAAATATCAACATAATATTTTAGAAATAATATTTAGTATTTATCAAAATGAATTAAATCAATAAAGTTGAAAACTAAATTATCTTATCAAAGTTAATTTAAAGTATATAACCCAAATTAACAAAATTTATTATTGGTAAGATATTAACCAATAATTTAAACTGACTTAAGATAACCTTAATCCAATAATGGATTATATACATAACTATCAAAATAATTAATATTTGATACTAAAAAACTAATTATCATATATTTCTTACACAAAATATTATCTAAAATAATAATAAATAGTTTTAAAAAGACTTATGATATTTTTAGGAATATTTTTGAAATAAAAACCTTTCTATTATCTAGCAGTTTGCATCATACGAATTTCAAATTCAAGGCAAATAAGCTATCATCATAACAATTTAAAGATAGCATTCGTTGATAGCATATAAATTTAAGTCCAAAATACAATTGATTTATCATTATAAACTAAAAATAATATTTGTTGTCATGAAAATATTGTAACTTATATTTTACAAATTGAACCCCTTTTTATTATCCAAAAGTGATTATGATCTTTTAAACTATCAAAACCAATAACAATAAAATTTAGTAAAATATTTTATTAAGAGAATTTAGTACTTTAATTTAAACTAGTTTATTTGATTATCACAAAATATCTTTCAAAAATCTCGAGGAAAAATTACCTTTTAAACACAATAAAATAAAATATTAAAAATCCGGAAAGAGGAGTAACAACCCCCTCTCTTTTCAACTCTCTCTCCTCTCTCCCCTTTTCTCTCGGTTTCCCCCCTACAAAACCGAAAGCACCACCACTACCCTCTCCTTCATCTTCACTTCTTCATCCTCTCTTCACCACCATCATCTCCCTCACTTCACCACCACCTCCACCACCACAGCCACCCTCTCCTCTTCTCCACCTCCTCCTAGGCTGACCACCACCACAGCCCCCCTTGGCCGAAGCTCCACCACCACAGCAGCCACCATCTCTTCACTACCTCCCTCTTCATCACATCTTCATCTCCACCTCCTACTTCATCTACAACACAACCACCACCACTCACCACCTCCCCCACACCCCCTCACCCTCCTTGGCCGACCACAACCCTCCCCATGGCCGGCCACAGCCCCCCATAGGCCGGCAGCACCACCACCCCCTTCACCATCATCATCTCTCTTAGGTATCCTCCTCTCCTCCTTCCTCATTTCTTTAAGTATATATATATATATATATATATATATATATATATATATATTTTATATATATATATATATATATATATATATATATATATATATATATATATATATATATATATATATATATATATTATGTATATAAAAAAAAAAAAATATATATATATATATATATTATGTATATAAATGTGAATGTGTGATTAATAGTGGTGTTTTCATGGGTTCATTGTATGTGTGATGTAATGTAGAAATTTTCATAAGCATTGTTAAAATGGATCCATGCACATACAATATTTGTGTATATACTCTTGTCACACACATGATCCTATATATATATGTATTACTTGTTTCATTGTATATATATAAATTTTTTTTTTTGTTTTCATTGTATATATATATATATATATATATACATGTACAAGTGTATCAATGTAGTTTTATGTATATAAATTATAATGTATATACATACCCTTCCAAAATATATATATGCACATACTTGTTTCCATTTTATACAAATCCTAGTGTACGTATATATTATATATATATAAATAAATAAATGGTTCATGTATAGGAAACTCATAAATGACTATGCATGATGGTATACACTTATTTCATCATGTATATATATATGTATAAATGCTCCTTCTTATATATGTGTATATATATACTCTTTCAAATATATATGTATATACTTATATAAATAAAAATATATACTTTGTCTCTATGTACATATATATTTTCTATACACATATATATACATATATACACACATTTGTTCTCATTATCTATGGTGATTGTACTTTTATATATATGTGCTCTATGTACACTCATGTACATATATGAGATTACAAATATAGGACTTGTGTACATACATCCCTATATATATATATATATATATATATATATAATATATATATATATATATATATATATATATATATATATATATATATATATATATATATATATATATATATACTTGTCATATGTAGCTTGGAGTTGTGCACTATATTTGTAGATATATGCTCCAAACATGTAGGAGGGGTTGTATGTACACTTCCTTGGATAAATGTAACGTAGTATACAAATATGATATCTTGTACGCATAGGCATACTTTCTACTTTGTGTGTGGTTAGATGCGTAGTTATGGATATTCTTCTACCGTATCGTAAGTCTTGGTTGTGTAATTGTAGGTCTCTCGGACGGCGTGATTGAGACAGGAGGGACCGGAGCACTATTTGCGCATTTCGGGATTGAAGGCAAGTATACCTTGCCTTGTACTACTGTCTTTACATATACACCATTATACTCTTGTTAACGTAGATTTGATTAGTAGAGTCCGAGATTACCTCGGGCATAGTCGATGTTGGCATCGACACTAGGACTACATGCTTGGCCTAGTTATAGACGACATACCTTTGGATTGTGGAGTTGTTGTTACAACTCCCTTGACCATGACATGTGTTACGACACGACACTGAGTGAGATCAGATCATGGCACGCGCTGTCGCTCTCGACTAGCCATCAGTGCGAGTGGCTCATGTGACGGCATATATAGGGTAGCGATAGTCCTAGATAGATGACTCTTCATAGAGAGTAGATGTTGGGTCGTGGATGTGACTTATACATCATGGGGCGGGAAAGACAACCAGTAGGCATATGGGACAGACAGTTACATTATTTTATGTTAGCCTCAGTGGGGACCCGGTTATGGGCATGGATACTTACTAGTGGATATATCCGGCAACGGCCACTAGCTGCGTGCTAGGTTCGGTCGGGAGGTACGCTAGTATTGTGCTAATCGGCTCGTGATCTGACGCTCGGCCCGTGTTCCGACGCAAATCCTTCGACTCGTGATCCGACGTCGGCCCGTGCTTCGACAAAATTATTTTCACCTACCCATACGTTCCAAAGTTGTCTTTGTATGCATTCACTTAGATTGGTTAGCGTTCTCCCTTATATTAGATATTAGTATTTACTTTATGGCATGTTCCTATTTGTATCTTGCTATGTCCCCTGAGGACCTGGTTCTTTTTCAGATCTCGACGAGCACACATACTCGATGATATACGGTGCCAGTGCTGAGGCAGGAGACCTTGCTGAGGACTACGAGGTCTATCCCGAGGAGTTTCCTTGACCTCGGTATGCTGCTACTTGGGCTGAGAGTTTTATATCTAGTTAGCTGATACTCTTAGCTAGTTATCTTCCATTCATGTACTTTTATTTTGATGTACTATGGGATTGCTTCCACCAGACTTGTATTTCCTTTCAGTTATATTTGGACTTTCATACTACTTTGTGTTTATATTCAGTACTTCCTTTCTATGTTAGTTGTGGATGAGATTTAGATATTTGCCTGTATTGGTTAGTTACTTTTACAGCGTAGTACGCCTAAGTAAGTCCATTAATTTGGGCAGCTCACTCTAGGTCGTATCAGCTGGCCAGGTTAGGCCCTAATTCCATACATTTGGGAGTGGGGCATGACAGCCACCCTCATGCAAAATTAACATTCTCCGTGTTCTAACACGGAGAATGACCATTCTCTTGCATTTTATGGTCAGTTGAAACTTTGGAGGGCCATAACTTTTGACTAGGAGGTCAAAACGAGGCCCAGTTTGTCGCAAAATGAGTGTATCTTTGAGAAGCCTGAGATAAACAACTTTATCATTTTTCGGCCTTTCGAAATTTTAGAATCGTAAAAATATGATGTTTGGACCTCCGTTTTAGCACTTTTGTCGTTTGTCTCGGTCTTTCCGAAATTTTTTGACGAGTTTTTGAAGATTTTTGAGAAAGAAACCTAGATTCGAAAGTGAGCATCGTATGGAAGAAGATGAAGTATCGAAATATTTTTTTAAGAGTAGTTTCGTGGGTGTTTTTAATAAATTAGAAGGAAGGGCAAAAAGGTCATTCGGAACCCTCTTTATATATTTTTTGCTAATTCTGGGCACGCGATGAAATGTTATTGCGCGGTGGGTTTTTCATAAAACTTTTTGTTTTTTGGACATTTCATTAATTTTTCCATAAATTAAAGTGGGGCTGGCAGTATTTGGACATGTAGACACACTTTTTGGCAAAGGCAAACTCTCTTCTGAGCGTTACAAACCCAAACCCGAGTGCATCTGACCTACCATCAAATTATTATTACAAAAAATTCTATAGTATATTACTATACTAGTATCTATGCACGTGCCTTACACGTATTTTATAATACTTTGAAAGTGCAAACAATATTTTTAATTTTTTTCTATACATAATCACATAACTATCCATATTAAATGTAATGAACAATTTTAATTTATATATATATATATATATATATATATATATATATATATATATATATATGAGGGTATTTTTGGACTAAAAATATCCGCGGTGAAGCATACTTTTCTCATTATATAGTAGTATAGATAGATGAACAATTTTAATTAGTATATATAGCTGAGGGCATTTTTGAATAAAAACTTCCTTGGTGAAGCCTACTTTTCTCATTATATAGTAGTGTATAGTAGTGTAGATTAGATATAAAGTTAAAATTTTACCAAATTTTTGAATAAAGATTTAAAATGTCATAAGGATGCTTTCCTTGATTTCAAAAAAAAAGAATCAAACAAAACGTCATAGGAACTAACATTTTATGTTGCAAAAGTTTTTTATTTGACAAAAACATCAATTTCTATAGTGTTTCTTTGACAATTTTTTTTTTAAATTTTTTTTCTAACCATCGACAATGATTTTATTTACAAAGGTTATATATTTTTTTTTACATATTTAATGCTTCACATTCTCTTTCTCCTACGATCCCTCTTTCTCCTACAATCTCTCTTTCTCTTATAATCTCTTTGCAAGCTTTTCTTTCTCCTACAACAAACTCTCTTTCTTCTACAATCAATTTTCCAGAGACAAAAAAGATCACATACATCTTCTATAATCTATAATCACATACATTTCATACAACCTCTAGAAAACTATCCAAAAGCTCTCCAAAAGTTATTTTTCATCACTTACAGTATCATAATCATCATTGATTAAACCCTAAGAATATTATACTCACTTAGAGGTGTACTAAATGGATTATCTTAAAAATGAGGTATAACTTGTAGGACCGTTGATCACCTCTAGAGGGGGGTGAATAGAGTGTGTGTACGTGCAGCAAAAATAATCACCACTTAAAAACTTTAGCAGTTATAAACTATGGAAAGAGACAATAAATAAATACAGTAAGCAATAGATTAGAGAATCAAACTCAGTGAATACAGCGATGTATACTGGTCTCCCTCTGAGAGGACTACTTCAGTCTCAAGTACTTTTGCTCGATGTTAATCCACTATTCATAAGCTAAATGAGAGCTTGCCGTCTCTTTACAACACCGTGCCTTAGTGACGAGCGCACGACCGACTCCAAAAAACTGATTCTGAAAACTGGAACATTTTTTGAAAGACATCTCTGATACAACTCTTCAGTATCAAAACTCTAGATCAAACATAACTGTACTGGCTTTGGCTAAGAGTAGTATAGGCTAGATATGAAAGTTTTAGATCGCTGAAAACACTTTAGAATAGATAGAGAGTAGAGCGAATGAGTGATTAGAAATGTAAAAAATCCTTCTCTATTTATAGTATTTTTAGGGACCGAACTCGGGCAGAGTTCGGATGCTTGAATCTCGCATTCGAACGTTGCTTGCATATTTGGTGGGAACAAAAATTCAAAATACCCAGACCGAACTCGGTCCAAACTCAGTCAGAGTTCTGGCTGAGTTCTGGTGGGTCAGAATTGGATCTGAATATGCCAAATTCATATATTTTTGGGCTCTTTAGATTTGTGAAGTGTTTGGGATAAGTAGGTAGGCTTTTTGGATAGGTGGACTGGGAATAACCTATGCCAGTATCAATCCCGAACGATCTCACATTTATATTTCCTAGACTCAATAAAATTAAAAATACAAAAAAAATATAAAATGACTCGATCTGGATTCCAATAAGATTTGCTTCTGGATGACGATGCGATGTATTGTAGCAGTAGAATGTAGACGCAATACGTTTGTATATGTCCTTCATCTTTGATTTTTTAACCTGTAATAGTTCGTATATTTTGCGTATCGACCAAAGTTGTCGTTGATTATCAAAATCAGGTATGACCATTAGCCAATGGGCCAACAATCTTTCCTATTTTGATAATTGACAAACTATGAGTCTATACCAAAATATAACTAGTATATAACTTTTAAAAAATGTATACCTGACTTGTTCTGAATAGATCGCAAGAATTTTGTATAAGCTCTTTCTCCCCCTTTGTTAAGTACTCAAATATGTGGCTCACCCGCAATATGTGAAGCCAACAAGCCAACAATAACAAAAAAAAGATTGATATACAAACATTATGAATATAACAAGTCACAGCTCAGGAGAAACATTAACGATAGCAGTAAAGAATATGAGAAATGGAAACTAAGATAGCATAAAACTCAACTACTAAAATTACAGTCAGAATTGAAAGAGTTCAAACTACTATATAAGTTCAAAAAATAAAAGTGTCACTACTACATGATCATCATCAGCAGCAAATACAACCCATAAAATGCTAAACCAAATAGAATCCAAATCACATATCAGCGCCATTGTCAGCAAGATCAGCAGGAGGATGAGGATCGACATAGGTGTCGTAGAATCAAAGAATTCAAAAGTGTCAGGATCCTCAAGCCGCGATCCGTCAAATCTCGGATGATGGAGGATCTGAAATGGTGCAGTAGGATGATGCGCCAATGACCACTGAATATCAGCAATGCCATCAAGACCTGAGCCTGAAAAGTATAGCGAAACTCAGCATCAACATAGAACTGATGACGTTGTCCCCGAAGAGTGACAAAGTCATCGAATCACTGATAGAACTGGAGATCAAATCCTGGAGCAGCATGAGCAAGAGCAGGAGCAACTGGATCAGGTAGAGGTAGAGTAGCATCGGGTGGAAGTGGAGGCAGAAGATATCTCCTAGACCTAGTCAGCCCAAAAGGTGATCCAGGGATAGGACACATATCAAGATCGATTTCAAACTTCCTAAAGATGACCGTAAGATACATATGATAAAGAAGGTTGCAGCCCACCCTCTGACAACTGATCATCCAAGCCATAAAGATCTTATGGATAGAAAATGTGACTCCAAAATGAAGATGATACATTGAAGACATCTCAAAAAGGTGATCTCATTAGTAGATCCCTTTTTGGGAAGCAAAGCAGAGTAAACAAATCGATGGAGTTCAAAGAAGTTTTAGTTAAGGTGCTTTGCAAACAACCGACCACTTCGAGGGACTGAATTCAGATGACACATATCAGCATTAAGAGAATCAAGGGTTACGTCCTCGAAAAATTAAACTTTATTTATCTCGACTAATGCTTTGCCGTTGTCTAGCATATGGAAGTACTCACTAAGATCAGTCGCATTAAACTCAATTTCTTTTCTGGCGACACAAGAATAAATGCTGCCATCGTTTTTAACTTGCATATTACAGTAAAACATACGAACAACATTTTCATAAATTTTACTAGATGTTTTAAAATAATCTCGGAGTCCTAAGTGTTCAATGGTGGAAGCATACTTCCAAAAGATAGTAAAATTAACTGATTGCCCGGGAAAAATCTTTCGATATCGAAAAGAGAAAAACCAAGAGTCAGATATTTCCAAAGATGGAAGTAGGTTTGAATCAAATTCCTCTTCGTCAGTAGGACAAGCGGGACTAAACATGTAATGCCCCGTCCCGCTCAGTTCAATCGAAGAAATCAAAACGTCGACGGCGTTTGGACTTAGCCATACAACGGCTACTCGAAGACCCGCTCGATCGAGGCGACTCCTCGCTCAGGTGGGTGGCTTTGGTGAACTTGCCTCAGCTTGGCCTTCGCACTAATAAAATAAAAGTTTTCAAATGCACAAGTAGGTTTTATAATAAAAGAGACAAATCCACATAGCTAAGGAAAAAATCCCAAGTCGGGTCGATTGAGTTAGAAAATGAACAAGGTCCTACGGTCGGCTTAGAATCGTTGTAAGATGGCTTTCAAAATGACACTCGGTTCTTCTCCCAAAGTTGTGAGTTAGCCTAAGTCTTAGGCGTCGCCCGCATAAATGCTTGATAAAACATGTACGGTCCTATTGTCCAAGGCTTGGCATAGCCTTTGCTCGCCCCATGAGTTAAGTTGCATTGCACGGATTGTGGCATAAGTCTAGGAACCCAAATAACTTGGTTGTTCAAAGTCGAATGCATGCATGACATGTTCCTTCGAGGCAAAGCTTGACGCAGTCTTTGCTCGTCAAGTTGTTGCACAATTAAGTTAGGCAAGTTATGCCGGTCGATTGAAGTCATTCTAAGCACTATTCCATGTTTTCTGCGGTTGTCAAAATTACTTGGTTCAGGATCGTAAGGCCCATCGTATAAAGTATGACTTGGGCGGTAGTGTCGCACAGAACACAAGTTGGCTTAAGGCACAGTATCACGGACTTAGTATTTAAGGCACATGCTACGGTTGATTCAAATGGAGTTTGGAAAAGGGCTATTAAATATGCATTCCTGAGTTGAGTAAAATGATAGGGCAACAAGGAAGAATGCTCATGACAATGGGTCATCGAGACGGTCTCAAATGTTAGAAGTCTTGAACTTGGTCCTGAAAGGATGGTAACATTGGAAGAAGAATGACTGTGTGAGACGTCAGTTCTTGCATGGTCATAGACAACTTATCGATAAGGGCGATGGTTCCTCGAACGGCAACCCGGGGGCCACGGGGCCGACTCGGCCTAGGAGGAAACATGGTATAGTCGTGCAAGGATGATAGCACATGTTAAGCGGGGACTTGCAACGGAGATAGCTACTTGTGTTGAAAGGACCCTAACTAACAAAATTATATGTCCAGGATAGCTTGTGATGCTAGTAACCTTTCATATAGATGGGTCAACATGGGCGGCAATCCGTAGGTATGCCTTTGGATTGAGTCGAGTTGAATAGATGCACGATCAGAAGATAATATTTGGGGCCTAAGATTTGGCTGCAACGTAGATATCATGCTTCGGTATGGAGATGTGGCGTCGAGTCTTAAGTTATTGGCATATAGTTGCATAAATTAGAATTGAGTCATTTTGAGTTTAAGTCAGAAATTATTCACAAGGCAAAGTTGGTTAAGTGACACTTTGTTCACAAGTCTTGATTGGGTCAGTTGATGATTAAAGCAGCAAGGGCCGCGAGACGGCAATATGGTTAAGTCATACTGAGTTGCGAGGCACGACCTCAATATGGACTAGTAGCACAGTTATATGGAAATTGGGTACTATCGCATAGTTGTGTCTCCGATTATGGGCCGAAAGGCAAGCACGACTTGATAAGTTGACATTGTAGGCACGGAGATGGTCTAAAGACACAAATAGGCCGAGCGTCTATGTCCTAAAACTGATCCTAAGGTAAGAATAGAAAGACAATAAAAAAGGATTATGTTACACAAAGTAAATGACGTGTTGGTTTTGTATGGGTGGACGAGGAGCTCATTCCACCAGTACAGTTTAGTACTGACACTCACACAGTTTCCATGTGCAGGCACAGGTAGAAGATTGTTGACACGGAGCTCGCTTGGATGCGTCGAGGCACGGAGTTCCTTAGCATTTTGAGGCGCACGGCCGTATGGAGTCAGAACTTATATGGGACGTAATGTGTGGATATCGCCTATCTAAAGCTTCCGCTGGCCTACTTATATTGTTTTGAGAGATGAGAGAGAGCAGAGTGACTTGTAATATGAGAAGAGTGAGTTTGAGTGATTATAATCTTGGCCTCGTGTCCCTATGTAATATTTGTTTCAATATTAATAAAATAGTATTTTGCATGACTTGTGTTTTGCTTCAACTTTTTGCTGCTGACTAATCAATGTCTCTGCTTGAGACTTCTGTGCGACGACCATATCGCTTAGCCTATAATCGGCCGTTACGAAATCCGCCTTACGTGAGTGCAATCTAGGCTCACGCGACATCACGTCTTAGCGAGGACGATCGCTTCTACAGGAACGGGGCGTGACATAATGGTATCAGAGCACGACTTTATGTTCTTAGACTATCGATTGAATTCTTTAACTCTGTTGTTTCCGCAAGCTCTGAAGCGTTGCTTCTGCAAGTTGATATCGTTGGTGCGTGCTCTCTCAAATGCCCTACGAGGATGTCTATATAATAAGTCTATGTTATTTGTAAATCATAGGAGAACAGTTTTTGACAAAAATAAAAGATGGTTCGCGTAAGCACGGTTGGCTAAGTCGGGCTGGGCATATACACCAAAATTGTGTCGACCTTAGAGAAGTCGTATACAGGATTCAAATTTTATCGGACAAGAATAAGTTAGACTCTATTCATAAAAAGTGTCAGGTAGTTTCGATAGAGGTACTATCGAACGATGATGTTATGGTCGATGCGATATAGATGTGCGTGCTTAGAATTTGAGGAAATGGTTCGAACGGATATTCGAAGTAATCGATTGTGAATCGAATGATAGTTGAGGATTTGTCGAATGACTTCATCTCTGAGTGGTGTATAGATAGCCTCGGGAATGTCGGTCGATCGATTAAGGATACGGGATGCCAATGAGTCTATCAGCAAGCGACGAATATGCAAAGCCTTAGATTTTATACGAGTGAGTAAGTTACAATCTTGAAGTTTCTAACGAGTTAATTCGAATGAATTAGAGACGACGTACATCGACAGGATTGTGTCGAGTATGAAATGCAAAATAATTGAGTAGGTGAAATTGAATTAAAAAAATGTTAAGGTGTAGCGAATGGACGACTTGATAGAGGAAATCGATATGGATCGTATATAAAAAGTTAGCACGATTGGATGATAGCGTGCATGGGAATGACTCGAATATTGAAAATGACTCTAAGGATTGGAATAGATGTTGCTCGATGATTGAGTTAGCAAGAAATGATACGAATCGAGAAAATACGTTAGTCGATGACTTAAGATAGACAGATGAATATACGTGATTTTGGATTTGAACAAATTGATGATGTAAATAATTCGAGGGATAATGACTGAACTTGATCTTAAATGTCGAGGAAATTATCCAGTCGGACGATAGCATCAGTTGCACGACTCGAGATTCATTGCAAAGGAAGATCAACAGGTTATGCACATCATCGATGGTATTGAGGCATATCAAAGATCGATGTACGATAACTCGGGGGTACTCTAATTCGAGGAATGGTGATCGTACAAGTGTTATTGTTCTGATGGATGCTATACTTAGGATTTTGATTGAAATGAATGTTGAATCAAAATAATCGTGTATTGATGGGTTCGTGGATAACCACAACGTCGACGATCTTGTCTTGCACGGGCGCAACTCCAGCCTCGCACATGCGTTATGTCGGATTTGGGATGATCGTTTCACGTGAGCGCTGACATGGTGATTCATGTCGCGGGAATAATCGAACTCAAAAAATTTGGGCGTAGCAATTTAGATTGCCTCGACTTACGGTTTGATGCGAAGGTAAATTCGAGGATTATTCGGATTGGTGATTGATGATTAAGTAAACTTGAGGATTGAGTAAAATCCAATCTACGTATCGAAAATGAATTAGTCTAGACTCAAACAAGAGTTACGTCCCGATGAGGATGATTATTCTGTGGGAGCGTTGCATGGTGATTTCATGCCCACCGTAGATAATCGGACTCGTATGAGATTGGAGCACGATATATTATTAAGCTAGACGGCCTTGTGATCGATTACGTAGATGGAGATGAACGACTTAAGAAATATAGAATGTGAATTATGGTTTAGCGGCAAATTGTGTCTTAGCGTTCTTGACTTAGAAATGGTAGATAGGTAGACTATATCAACATGTTTGAAGAGATAGATTATGCGAATTGTAAATTTGGACGTGCGATAGCAATATACAAGAGACTTGGTTGAGCAGAACCTGAAGTAGGATGGCTTTGCTGAATGACTCAGACCCCTGGGATTGAACGCTGCGAGTGCGAATAGGAACAATCTATGCTCAAAGTTTAGAAATTGGAGTGATGCGAGCTTGGGTAGAAAATTCTGTACTATCAACTTTAGTTTGACCTTAGGATGGGGTCAGTATTAATATTATTGTTTGGGAATTATGATTCCAATACTGACAATTGACTTTAGTGTGGAGAGATGGCCTAACGGCTTGGCAAGACGTCCATGTTGTGAGAGTTAGCATCGGTACAATTTGTTTTCGGGATTGAGTGGATGAATCAAATAGGTGGTATTGGATTCTCTATCACAAGGCTTGGTTAAAATACATATATTTTGGGGATGCCCAAAATATGTGCACGATCC
Source organism: Iris pallida (assembly GCA_029216955.1). NCBI lineage: Eukaryota > Viridiplantae > Streptophyta > Magnoliopsida > Asparagales > Iridaceae > Iris > Iris pallida. Next base: position 4,714,772 of record JANAVB010039620.1, read on the forward strand.
AACTAAGTGATACGTTGAATTCAAATGAGACTAAAGGAATAAAAAGGTATTGAAGATTCTGAAATCATATGCTCCAAAGAAAATATTGATGGTAGTGCATGCGTGGCTCGGATTAAGGAAAAGCATAGGCAAAGTGTGTGCGAGAGTCGCTGAATATTAAGTTGTAAGTCGATGAGTAAGTACTCAGCTAGTTTCGAGGATAAAACTTTTTCTGAGTGGTGTATGATGTAATGCCCTGTCCTACTCAGTTCAATCGGAGGAATCGAAATGCCGATGGCGTTTGGACTTAGCCATGCAACGGCTACTCGAAGACCCGCTCGGTCGAGGCGACTCCTCGCTCTGGTGGGTGGCTTCGGTGAACTTGCCTCAGCTTGGCCTTTGCACTAATAAAACGAAAGTTTTCAAATGCACAAGTAGGTTTGATAATAAAAGAGACGAATCCACATAGCTAAGGAAAAAAATCCTAAGTCGGGTCGATTGAGTTAGAAAATGAACGAGATCCCACAGTCGGCTTAGAATCGTTACACGATGGCTTTCAAAATGACACTCGGTCCTTCGTCCCGTGGCTTGGGAGAAGGAAAAGTTGGTATTCACCACAAAGTTGCGAGTTAGCCTACGTCCTAGGTGTCGCCCGTATAAATGCTTGATAAAACATGCACGGTCCCATCGTCCAAGGCTTGGCATAGACTTTCTTCGTCCTATGAGCTAAGTTGTATTGCACGGCTTATGACATAAGTCTAGGCACCCAAATAACTTGGTTGTTCAAAGTCGAACACGTGCATGACATATTTCCTCGAGGCAAAGCTTGATGCAGCCTTTGCTTGTTAAGTTATTGCACAATTAAGTTAGACAAGTTATGCCAGTCGATTGAAGTCATTCTAAGCACTGTCCTATATTTTCTGTGGTTGTTAAAATTACTTGGTTTTATGATCGTTAGGCCCGTCGTATAAAATATGACTTGGGCGGTAGTGTCACACAGAACACAAGTTGGCTTAAGGTACAGTATTACGGACTTAGTATTTAAGGCACATGCCACGGTTGATTCAAATGGAGTTTAAAAAAGGGCTATTAAATAGGCATTCCTGAGTTGAGTAAAATGATAGGACAACAAGAAAGAATGCTCGCGATAATGGGTCATCGAGGCGGTCTCAAATGTTAGAAGTCTTGAACTTGGTCCTGAAAGAATGGTAATATTAGAAGAAGAATGACTGTGTGAGACGTCAGTTCGAGTCGAGTCTTGCATGGTCATGGACAACTTGTCGACAAGGGCGATGGTTCCTCGAGTGGCAACCCGGGGGCATGGGACCGACTCGGCCTAGGAGGAAACAGGGTATAGTCGTACAAGGATGATAGCACAGGTTAAGGGGGGACTTGCAACGGGGCAAGCTACTTGCGTTGAAAGGACCCCGACTAACAAAACTATACATCCAAGATAGCTTGTGATGATAGTAACCTTTCATATAGATGGGTCGGCACAAGCAATAATCCGCAGGTGTGCCTTTGGGCTGAGTCGAGTTGAATAGGTGCACGATCAGAAGACAATATTTGGGGCTTAAGATTGGCTATAACGTAGATATCGTGCTTCGACACGAAGATGTGGTGTCGAGTCTTAAGTTGTTGGTATATAGTTGCATAAATTGGAATTGAGTCGTTTTAAGTTTAAGTCAGGAATCGCCGCAAGGCAAAGTTGGTTAAGTGATACTTTGTTCACAAGTCTTGATTGGGTCAGTTGATGATTAAAGCAGCAAGGGTCGCGAGACGACGATATGGTTAAGTCACACTGAGTTGCGAGGCATGGCCTCAATATGGACTAGTAGTATGGTCACATAGAAATTGGGTACTATCGCGTAGTTGCATCTTTATTATGGACCGAAAGGCAAGTATGACTTGATAAGTTGACATTGTAGGCACGGGGATGGTCTAAAGACACAAATAGGCCGAGCGTCTATGTCCTAAAACTGATCCTAAGGCAAGAGTATAAAGACAATCAAAAAGGGTTATGTTGTACAAAGTAAATGAACGTGTTAGTTTTGTATGGGTGGACGAGGAGCTCATTCCACTAGTACAGTTGAGTACTGACACCCACACAGTTTTCATGTACAGGCACAGGTAGAAGATCGTTGATGCGGAGCTTGCTTAGATGTGTTGAGGCACGGAGTTCTTTGGCATTTCGAGGCACGCGGCCGTATGGAGTCAGAACTTATATGGGACGTAATGTGTGGACATCGCCTATCTAAAGCTTCCGCTGGCTTACTCAAATTATTTTGAGAGATGAGAGAGAGTAGTGTGACTTGTAATATGAGAAAAGTGAGTTTGAGTGATTATAATCTTGGCCTCGTGCCCCCTATGTAATCTTTGTTTCAATATCAATAAAAGAGTATTTGCATGACTTGTATTTTGCTTCAACTTTTCGCTGCTGATTAATCAATGTCTTTGCTTGGGACTTCTGTGCGACGACCCTGTCGCTTAGCCTGTAATCGACCGTTATGGAATCTGCCTTGCGTGAGCGCAATCTAGGCTCACGCGGTATCACGTCTTAGCAAGGACGATCGCTCCTACGGGAGCAAGGCATGACATAATTGTATCAGAGCACGGCTTTACGTCCTTGGACTATCGATTGAATTTTTTAACTTTGTTGTTTCCATAAACTCTGAAGTATTGCTTTCGCAAGTTGATATCGTTGGTACGCTCTCTCTCAAATGTCCCACGAGGATGTCCATACAATAAGTTTATGTAATTTGTAAATCATAGGAGAACAGTTTTTGACAAAAACAAAAGATGGTTCGCGTAAGCACGGTTGGCTAAGTCGGGCTGGGCATATACACCAAAATTATGTCGACCTTAGAGAAGTCATATACAGGATTCAAATTTTGCCGGACAAGAATGAGTTAGACTCGATTCCTAAAAAGTGTCAGGTAGTTTCGATAGAGGTACTATCGAATGATAATGTTATGGTCGATGCGATATAGATGAGCGTGCTTAGAATTTGGGGAAATGGTTCGAACGGATATTTGAAGTAATCGATTGTGAATCAAATGATAGTTGAGGATTTGTCGAATGGCTTCATCTCTGAGTGGTGTATGGGATAGCCTCAGGAATGTCGATCGATCGATTGAGGATACGGGGTGCCAATGAGTCTATCAGCAAGCGACGAATATGCAAAGCCTTAGATTTTATACGATTGAGTAAGTTACAATCTTGAAGTTTCTAATGAGTTAATTCGAATAAATTAGAGACGACGCACATTGGCAGGATTGTGTCGAGTATGAAATACAAAATGATTGAGTAGGTAAAATTGAATTAAAGAAATGTTAAGGTGTAGCGAACGAACGACTTGATAGAGAAAATCGATATGGATCGTATATGAAAAGTTAGCACGATTGGATGATAGCGTGCACGGGAATGACTCAAATATTGAAAATGACTCCAAGAATTGGAATGAATGTTGCTCGATGATTGAGTTAGCAAGGAATAATGCGAATCGAGGATATACGTTGGTCAATGACTTAAGATAGACAGATAAAGATACGTGATTTTAGATTTGAGCAAATTGATGATGTAAATAATTCGAGGGATAATGATCAAACTTGATCTTGAATGTCGAGGATATTATCCAGTCGAACGATAGCATCAGTTGTATGACTCAAAATTCGTTACAAAGGAAGATCAACAGGTTATGCACATCAACGATGGTATTGAGGCGTATCAAAGATCGATGTACGATAACTCGGGGGTACTCTAATTCGAGGAATGGCGATCGTGCAAGTGTTATTATTCTGATGGATGCTATACTTAGGATTTTGATTGAAATGAATGTTGGATGAAAACAATCGTGTATTGATGTGTTTGTGGATAACCACAACGTCGACGATCTTGTCTTGCGCGAGCGTAACTCCAGCCTCGCACATGCGTTACGTCAGATTCGGGATGATAATTCTGCATGAGTGCTGACATGGTGATTCATGTCGTGAGAATGATCGAATTCAAAAAATTTGGGTGTAGCAATTTGGATTTTCTTGACTTGCGGTTTGATAGGAAGGTAAATTCGAGGATTGTTCGGATTGGTGATTGATGATTAAGTAAACTTGAGGATTGAGTAAAATCCAATCTACGTATCAAAAATGAATTAGTCTAGACTCAAACAAGAGTTACGTCCCGATGAGGATGATTATTCTGCGGGAGCGTTGTATGGTAATTTTATGCCCACCGTAGATAATCGGACTCGCTTGAGATTGGGACACGATATATTGTCAAGCTAGACGACCTTGTGATCGATTATCATACACAAATGTAAACACTTAACATAATATTTAGGCGACTAGCAGTTAAATATAATAAACTATGAATCATACCTTGATACTTATGTTGGTCGACTGGTTTGCCACTTTCATTAATGTCAAGCCGTGTTGATGTAGCCATTGGAGTTCCGATAGGTTTTATGTTATCGAAGTCATATTTCTTCAGTAAACCATTCGTGTACTTGGCTTGGTTGATGAATATTCCTTGTGAGTGATGTTTGATCTGAAGTTCTAGGAAGTAGTTTAGCTCTCCCATCATACTCATCTCAAACTCACTCTGTATACACTTAGAAAATTCTTGACAAAATTTTTCATTAGTAGAACCAAAAATAATGTCATATACATAAATTTGCATAAGAAGAATAATATCATCTAAAGACTTGATAAATAAAGTTGTATCAACTCTTTCTTTTGAAAATTTATTTTCAAGTAAGAAGGCACTTAGGCATTCATACCAAGCACGAGGTGCTTGTTTGAGTCCATAGAGTGCTTTCCTAAGTTTGAAGACGTAATCGGTTTTTGAAAATCTTTAAAACCAGGGGGTTGTTTCACAAAAACTTCTTCTTTTAAAAAATATTTAAAAATAATTTTTTACGTCCATTTGAAAAAATTTAAAATTATGAAAACATGCAAATGCACAAAACATACGAATGGCTTATAGTCTAGCAACATGAGCATTTGTCTCGTCATAATTAATACCTTCTTCTTGATTATAACCTTGTGCCACTAGACATGCTTTGTTGTGTAGAACTTGTCCATCTTACTAAGTTTATTTCGAAACACCCATTTGGTACCAATTATCGATTGACTAATAGGTTCAGGAATAAGTTCTCAAACTTGGTTTCTCTCAAATTAATTTTCTCTTGCATGGCATCAATCCAAAACTTATCATTAAAAGTATCTGCTACTGTCTTAGGTTCTACTTGAGAAATAAAAGCAACATTAGCTGCTACATTAATATCCCAAGTGGAAGAACGTGTACTTACACCTTTTGTTACACCATGTCACTCCCATTTTCCGTTATACGTATTTTCATTATACGTGTATGAATTTCTGACATTTGTTAAGTGGATCGTAGTTAGACTTGTCTTGCTTAGGCTTGTCTTGGTTTAATCTTGACTTGGTTTATTTTGATTTGGTTTGGTTCAATTTGACTTGGCTTGGTTTGGTTTGAGATAAAAGATTTTGTATAAAAATCAACTCCTTCTCTCTCCTCCATAACTTCTTATTACTTCTCCATCTTCTTCATTTACTCCTCCCCCACCTACCAAGAACCTTAGGCAAGTACAACCTACTTCATGATGGTTCTCAAATTTTTTTGTTCCATTGTCTTCCTAGCTTGATTCTAAGCCTCTTTAGAACTTGACATTTTTGGTTTTGATGGATGGATTTTTGTAGATCTAAGTTTTGATCTTTTCTCGCTTTTTTTGATTTTGATCTATTAAAACTTGGTATTTTCGAAAGCTAGTTGCCTCATGTTGTAGAAAATCTCGTTCTACCCAATATTGACCTTTGAAAAGTTAGATTCCGACTTGATTTGAGTGATTAATGCCATTTGGAGTTCATCGGTTCACATAAACATTTAGAGGCTGGTTGGAGAAGAGAGCAGTGCATGCTGGTGCATGCTGGCGTATGTTGGCACTGGCGTATGCTGGTCTTGGCGCCTCTTTGCCCAGGCGCATGCTAGTGCTAGCGCATGCTGGCACTGGCGCATGCTGGCCTTGGCACCTCTTGGCACTGGCGCATGCTGGCCCTGGCACCTCTTGGCCCAGGCGTATGCTAGCCCTGGCGCCACCTTGGCCCATCCTGGTGCCATTTGTTTATATGTTTCGTAACTTCCTGCAAGTACCCTGGGCTTTGACACGATCTTAACATTTATGACTTGACAAGTATTGAACTTGACTTGAACTTAAGTATGACATGACTTGGCTATGACACGAGCTTGACTTGATTTGAGCTCGACTTGAACTAGAACTTGGCTTGAACGTGATAATATGAACCCGTCTTGATAACTCTTGATAGTGGCCCGTTGAGGCGCACTCCAGACAAGTACTCTTAACATGACAAGTAAACTTGACATGACATGTATAATCTTAATTGCTGTTGCGATGGCTATTCCTTCTTGCTAGTGTAACTCTTGTCTTGATCCCGTAGTTGATTGTGCCTGTACAAGCTACATGTCTCGTCTTGCATCATGTCTAGGACATGGATTCCTGGTTACCACGGTTAGGGATTCATAACGAATTTGACTAGGTTAATGACTAGATTGATCAAGTAGTTCATATCGAAAGATTTCCCAGTTATAGGTGATTCTGTTATTCCGGCCACACCTGTGGACTTGTAGCCTGCCGACGAGTAGGACGCATTTCCAGCATACTGTCATATGTTGCACTTCTTGAATCATAAGCACTAAAGTACACCAGTAATCTTGATAACTCTTGTAATTCTTGTAACCCTCGCTTGGATAATCTGGATAGTCTGTAGGGCTTGTGACTGCAGGAACATCTCATTGCATCGTGTTAGTTTTTAAGCTTGTGATAACCCTAGTTAGCTAATAATAGCAAGCCGTAGGCTTTGATTGACCGTACTTGAATAAATTGTCTCATGATTAACATGGAAATTATATTCCACCTCTTATTCCTCCTACTGCAAGCTTCTGTTTTATGTTAACTCAGTCTTTTTGTTATTTAACTATGCTCTTTTATCAGTTCTTCTTTTATTATATGCTGGTTTTAGTTCCTAAGTGGAGCCTCCCTTGTGGCACTTGCTCTTTCTGAGGTCTGACTCAGTTGGTTTTGTATGGCCAGATTTTGGAGTAGCACCCGAGGATCTACCCGCCTTCCAGCCAGAAGGTGAACACCAGGCGTAACCCTGGCAACGAGTGAATTTCTCATTTTGCTCTCCCATTCAATTATAAATTATTCTTTTGAGGCGTTTAGCTGTCGAGCAAGTGTTAGCTCGTGTTGAAACTTAATTTCTGTTTGCCTAAGGGCTGTAACATGATTGACAAATCCTAGGGTTGATCACGTATGACTTAACTCTTGCTAGTCTTCGTATTTTGCATGACTAGTTTCATGATCATCTGAATATGTAGTGTTTGGGACACCTTACCTTGTATAATCTGATGATCTAACATCTTGTAACAACTATTTACTTGCTTAAGATTGATACACTAGGCTTGTTCTTTACCATAAGAGACTGTTGGCTTGTAGATAACCCTCGTGCATCTAGACAACTATGACCGTATTGCGAGGTAGGTTGTACTTCAATATACGTAGCTGGCTGTGTCTGTCCTCTGCTCTCTATTATTCTGGTTCTGGGATGTGACACGGTTTAAGTGGTGGCCCATGCAGGTCTTGTAAATCAAGGTGTGTGAAAGTTTTATCGAATAGATGTCTCGATCAACATTCATCCTTGATCTCCACTCGTGCTTTCTAATCTTCCTAAATCTTAGCCTGATAAGGTGCTTTATCCTTGATCTATCTTGGTCCTTCTTTATTGTTTCCCTTGTCATTTTCTTGAGTGGCATTGTTCCTGGTCTTACCGATCAGCCGGGTGGAGCACCCCCAGAGAACCATCAACAAATGAACCAGCCGCAACCTGGGGACCAAACCCAGCACTCAGGGGCAGCATCCCGAGTCATGCCTTCTGGGGAGCAAGAGCCGCTAGTTCAGCAAGCCCAGCCTGCAGAGTCTGACAATAGAACCCTGATGGGACTCATCCGGGACTTGCTTGCATCATAAGATCATCGGGACGATGCCCTGCAGCAGACAATACAAAATGCTATAGGCAGAGTGGACTATCAAGGGAGCAATGCAGCTAACAGCTTCAAGTGCCTGAACTCTTCCTTTTTTTGATGGCAGTGAAGATGCTATTGCTGCCGATGCTTGGATACAGGATATAGAGGTTATTCTGGAGGCAGCTCGGATTCCAGAGGAAGAGAAGGTGGCTGTTGTGCGCCTACAGTTATTGGACTTTGCTCGCAGCTGGTAGGCAATGTTAGTAGTTGGATTGACGACGCCTGTCTTGTGGACGGTATTCAATGACAAGTTTCAAATAAAGTACTTTGATGCAGTAGCTCGATATGATCTGCAGACAAGGTTCAGCAATCTCAAGCAGATGGGAAGGACGATCGATAGATATGCGGCCGAGTTTTCTAGGCTTAGTCGATTTGCTCCCACCTTGGTGGCGACCGAATTGGACCGAGCACAGCGATTCCAGCAGGGACTCCACCTAGAGATCATTATAACAGTGGAGCAATTTGAGCACCAAATGTTTGATGCTATTTTGCGAGCAGCTAGGAGGCATAAATATACCTTCAAGAGGATATTAGATCGAACTGAAGGACGAAAGAGGTCTCATGGTCAGTTATCTCAGTCGTCAGCACCAGCCCCGGCAGCTAGGGCTTTGACCATTAGAGCTCTTAGGAGGGCGACCACAGTTTTATCGGTTCAGCACTCGACACCGACGTACCCTCAGCAACAGAAGAAGAAGAAATCTTTCGCAATGGACTGCTCTCATTGTGGGAAGCCAGGACACGTAGTTTCAGAGTATCGTAGAGCACAAGGGTTGTGCTTGGTTTGTGGGGCACCAGATCACATAATAGGGTCCTGCCCGCATAGATCCAGTTCATCTTCCTCAACCCTAACCAGTCCATCGGTTAGGGGTCCAGCACCAGTGCAGCAGCAGCAGCAGTACTAGCCTTCGAGGCTATTGTCGCCTCAAGCACAAGCTTTCTAGCAGCAGAGGCCGCAACAATATGCTCAGGCCCAAGCTCAGATTCAGAATAGGCTGAGAGGTCACCAGCAGAGGGGACCATCACCAAGAGGACAGGGTCAAGCTTTGGCTCTGACCATGGCAGAAAAATTGGCATTAGGTGAGGTGGTGGCAGGTACCATTCTTGTCAACTTTTCTAGTGTCAGTATTATTTGATTTGGGTGCATCACATTCATTTATGTCTGCATGATTCGCTACACGGATAGGACTGGAGCCCAAGTCATTATCAGTACGGCTCAATATATTTACTGGTAACGGTCATATGGGAGTAGATAGAGTCTTTTTCTTGTGTCGAATCGTAGTTAGCGGTAGAGAGTTTTCTGCTAGATTGATAGAATTTTCGATGGCCGACTATGATATGGTCCTAGGAATTGATTGGTTGAAGGATCAATACGCAAGAATAGATTGCCATGTTGGCAGGATTATTTTTGGTATTCCCGACAAAAAAGAGTTTTCATTTTCCAGAGGCGAAGTAGAACCTTCTCCACCAGTCTTGCGGATAGCGGTAGCAGCAGCAGTTCAGTTTTCCAGAGTAGTAGAAGAATTTCCTGATGTATTCCTCGAAGAGCTTCCAGGCATGCCGCCAGAAAGAGAGATATAGTTCACCATTGATTTGATTCCAGGGATAACACCGGTGTTAGAGAGAGTCTATAGAATGGCACCATCAAAGTTGGAGATCCTGTACAAGATGATTGAAGAACTCAGAACCAAGGGATTCATTCGTGCTAGCGGATCACCTTAGAAAATCCCGATGCTTCTTGTGAAGAAGAAGGATGGTACATCAAGATTAGTGTTGGTTATCCTACCTTAAATTTTGTAACAATTAAGAACCGATATACCCTACCAAGGATATATGACTTATTCGATCAACTCAGTGGAGCAGCGGTATTCTTGAATATTGACTTATGGTCGGGTTACCATCAGATCAAAGTGAGAGAGCAAGACATCCCGAAGACAGCATTCAGATTTAGATATGGGCATTGGAAGTTTCTCGTTATGCCATTCAGGACGACCAATGTGCCAGCAGTATTCATGGATCTTATGAATCGTATCTTCATGCCTTATTTGGATCAGTTCATGATAGTGTTTATAGATGACATCTTAGTCTATATTAAGAGTAAAGCAGAGCATGAGCAACATCTCCGAGTAGTCCTTCAGATTCTCAGAGAGCACCAATTGTACGCGAAGTTCAGTAAGTGCAAATTTTGGCTTGATCATATTTCGTACTTAGGTCATATCATCACCAGAGGTGGAGTGGAAGTTGACCCCCAGAAGATAGTGGCTATAGAGACATGGCTAGTACTCAGTACCGTCGCAGAAGTTCACAGTTTCCTAGAATTGGCCGGCTATTACCGATGATTTATATCAGACTTTGCTCGAATTTTAGCGCCATTGACACAGTTGACCCGCAAGGATGTGCAGTTCGCTTAGACAGTGGAGTGTCAGAGTTTATTCGAAAAGTTAAAGCAATGATTGATGACGGCACCCATTCTCACACTTCCAAATGAGTTAGGAGGATTTTCAATTTATTGTGATGCTTCAGGCAGAGGGTTAGGATACGTCTTGATGCAGCATGGCAAGGTAGTAGCTTATGCATCACGTCAGCTTCGTGATCATGAAAGAAATTATCCAACCTATGATTTAGAGTTAGCAGCGGTAGTTTTTGTACTTAAGCTTTGGAGGCATTACTTGTATGGAGATCGGGTAGAGATTTTCACCGACCACAAGAGTCTTAAGTATGTGTTTACCCAGAAGGATCTTAACATGCGTCAGAGAAGATGGCTCGAGTTGCTAGTGGATTATGATATCAACCTGCAGTATCATCCTGGGAAGGCCAACGTAGTTGCAGATGCGTTGAGTAGAAGGGCAGGAGCTTATTTTCTAACCGCACAACCCGAGTTATTAGCAGATCTTCAGAAGATGGGAATATAAGTAGTTTTTCCTACTAATGTGGCATTGATGGCCAGTATGCAAGTTCAGTCCAGCATAGTTGAGAGAATTAAGATAGCTCAATCAACGGATTCTAAGCTTCAGTGACTTAGGACAGAATATGAAGCAGAACGAAGAGCAGAGTTATGTATTCTTAAAGATGGCACACTTCGACATGGAAGGCATCTTTGTGTACCCAGTAGTGACATCAGGCAAAAGATCATGGCAGAAGCTCATAGTTCACAGTATTTAATTCATCCCGGTGGTACGAATATGTATCATGATATCCATTAACATTTCTGGTGGAATGGCATAAAGAGGGAGATAGCTCGATTTGTCTTTCGTTGTTTAGTTTACCAACAAGCCAAAGCTGAACATCAGAGACCAGCTGGACTTTTTCAACCTTTATCGATCCTAGAATGGAAATGAGAGCATATTACTATAGATTTTGTAACTGGGTTACCTAAATCCCCAGCTGGGAGAGATGCTATATAGGTTATAGTTGACCGACTCACCAAGGTAGCTCATTTTCTCCCTTTCAGGATTGGTCAGTCAACGGATCAGCTAGCAGAGATGTACCTTAGGCATATAGTCAGATTGCATAGAGTGCTAGTTAGCATCCTATCAGACAGAGATTTAAGATTTATATCGTACTTTTGGCAGAGTCTTCAAAAAAGTTTGGAAACTCGTCTCAAGTTTAGTTCATCTTATCATCCACAGATAGATGGTCAGTCAGAGCGCACGATTCAAACTCTCGAAGATATGTTATGATAATAATTTTCAGGCCAGTATCTAGATGGTACTGTATGGTAGAAAGTGCAGATCACCTTTAGCCTGAGATGATGTAGGCGAGAGGCAGATGCTTGGTCCAGAAATGGTTACGCAGACTATCGAGGTGGTCAGACAAGTTAGAGATCATCTTCGAGTTGTACAAGATCGTCAGTACCATTGAACCGATTCTCATCGGCGTCCTCTTGAATTTTCTATCGACGACCACGTATTCCTCAGGATCTCGCCTAGCTATGGTGTCATTCGATTTGACGTACGAAAAAAGCTTAGTCCTAGGTATATAGGGCCATTTGATATTCTTGAGCGAGTAGGTGATGTGTCCTATCATCTCGCTCTTCCGCCATCTTTACGTGAGGTACATAACGTATTCCATGTATCCCAATTATGACGGTACATTCCGGATCTGAGCCATATCCTTGATCATTCGGAATTAGTTGTTGGTACCAACTTTTCGTATGAGGAAAGGCCCGTATCCATATTGGACCGGAGGGAGAAGATACTCAAGAACAAGACTATTAGTTTAGTCCATTTTGCTTGGGGTCATCACTCTTTAGGTGAGTCAACTTGGGAACGTGAGGATGATATCCGATCACGATATCCATACCTGTTTGACTCATAAGGTATAATGTATTTCTTATGCCTTATGCTTTTAATTCCTTGCTTGTGCAACTTGCTTGATTTACTCCTACCCCATCTACCAAGAACCCTAGGCAAGTACAACTTGCTTCATGATGGATTTTAATTTTTTTTGTTCCATTGTCTTCCTTGCTTGATTCTTAGCCTCTTTAGAACTTGACATTTTTAGTTTTGATGGATAGTTTTTTGCAGATCTAAGTTTCGATAATTTCTCATTTTTCTTTGTTTTGATCTATTAAAACTTGGTATTTTCGAAAGCTAGTTGCTTCATGTTGTAAGAAATCTCGTTCTACCCAAATTTTAACCTTTAAAAAGTTAGATTTTGACTTGATTTGAGGGATTTATGCCATTTGGAGTTCATGGGTTCCCATGAACATTTAGTGGCTGGTTGGAGAAGAGAGCAGTATATGCTGGCGCTGGAGCATGCTGGCACTAGCGCATGTTGGTGCTGGCATATGCTGGTCCTGGCGCCTCTTGGCCCAGACACATGCTGGCCCTGGCGCCTCTTGGCCCAGGTGTATGCTGGCGCTGGTGCATGCTGTCCCTGGCGCCTCTTGGTACTGGCGCATTCTGGCCCTAGCACCTCTTGGCCCAGGTGCATGCTGGCGAATGCTGGCGCATGCTAGCCCTTGCGCCACCTTAGCCCATCCTGGCGCCATTTGTTTATTTGTTTTGTAACTGCCTACAAGTACCATGGGCTTTGACACGATCTTAGCATGGTATGACTTGACTAGTATTGAACTTGACTTGAACTTGAGCATGACATAACTTGGCTATGACACGAGCTTGACTTGATTTGAGCTCGACTTGAATTAGAACTTGGCTTGAACATGATAATATGAACCCGTCTTGATAACTCTTGATAGTGGCCCATCGAGGTGCACTCCAGACAAGTACTCTTGACATGACAAGTAAACCTGACATAACATGTATAATCTTGATTGCTGTTGTGACGACTATTCCTGTGTTGTTAGTATAAATCTTGCCTTAATCTCGTGGTTGATTGTACCTGTACAAGCTACATGTATCGTCTTGTATCATGTCTAGGACATGGATTCCTAATTACCACGATCAGGAATTCATAACGAATCTGACTAGGTTAATGACTAGATTGATCAAGTAGTTCATATAGAGAGATTTTCCAGTTACAGGCGATCCCGTTATCCCGGCCACACCTGTGGACTTGTAGCCTGCCGACGAGTAGGGCGTATTTCCAGTACACTGTCATGTGTTGCACTTCTTGAATCATAGGCACTAAAGTACACCAGTAATCTTGATAACTCTTATAATTCTTGTAACCCTCGCCTAGATAACCTGGATAGTCTGTAGGGCTTGTGACTGCGGGAACATCTCATTGCATCTTGTTAGTAACTAAGCTTGTGATAATCCTAGTTAGCTAACAATAGCAAGCCGTAGGACTTGATTGACCGTGCTTGAATGAATTGTCTCATGATTAACATGGGAATTATATTCCACCTCTTGTTTCTCCAACTGCAAGCTTATGTTTTATGTTAACTCAGTCTTTCATGTTATTTAACTATGCTCTTTTATCAGTTCTTCTTTTATTATATGCTGGTTTTAGTTCCTTAGTGGAGCCTCCCTTGTGGCACTTGCTCTTTCTGAGGTCTGACCCAGATGGTTTTGTATGGCCAAATTTTTTAGTAGCACCCGAGGATCTACCCACCTTCCATCCAGATGGTGAATACCAGGCGTAACCCTGGCAACGAGTGGGTTTCTCATTTTGCTCTCCCACTCAATTGTAAATTATTCTTTTGAGGCGTTTAGCCGTCGAACAAGTGTTAGCTCGTGTAGAAACTTAATTTCTGTCTACCTAAGGGCTGTAATATGATTGACAAATCCTAGGGTTGATCACGTATGACTTAACTTTTGCTAGTCTTCGCATTTTGTATGACTAGCTTCTTGATCATCTGAATATGTAATGTTTGGGACGCCTTACCTTGTATGTCTGTTGATCTAACATCTTGTAACAATTATTTGTTTGCTTGAGATTGAGACACTAGGCTTGTTCTTGACCATAAGAGACTGTTGGCTTGTAGATAACCCTCATGCATCTAGACAGTCGTGACCGTGTTGCGAGGTGGGTTACACTTCAATGTATGTAGGTGGCTGTGTCTGTCCTCCGCTCTCCAGTATTCTGGTTCTAGGGCATGACACAACACCTATGACGAGTATCTCTGGATGGTCTGGCATGAACTTCATTCTTTTCGGTAGACTTTCCAGATAGCTCTCGTTGATAGCAGTATCTTTAGGTGTCTTGCATTTGTTCTGCATCTCTTCATCATCACTGTCGCTAGATATATGACTATTGAGCTCATCAAAAGTAACGTTAATTGACTCTTCAACAATCATAGATCTTTTACAAAAATCCTATATCCTTTATTCTTAACAGCATATCCGAGAAATATCCCTTCGTGCTTTAGAGTCAAACTTACCCATGTTGTCCTTGGTGTTCAAGATAAAACAGCGACATCTAAAAAATTTAAAATATAAATTTTTTCGAATCCTACCAAACCACAATTCATATGGTATTTTCTTCGAGATAGGTCGAATCAACACCATATTTAAAACATGACAGGCTGTACTAACAGCTTCTGTCCAAAAATACTTAGGAAAATTATGTTGATTTAGCGTGACTCCAGCCACCTCGCTTAGAGTACGATTCTTTTGCTCCATAATACCATTTTATTGGAGAGTTCTAGGACAAAAAAACTCATGGTAATACCCACTATCATTACAAAATATTTTGAAATCAGTATTTACGAATTCGCCACCATGGTCACTTCGAATTCGAGTAATCATGAAGCCTTTTTCGTTTTGTATCTAAAATTCAAAAAAGCATCACTTTTGTTTAATAAAAAGAAAACCCATGTATAACGAGAGAAATTATCAACAATCACAAAAGCGTATAGCTTACCGCCAAGACTAGCGACTCTACTAGTACCGAATAGATCCATATGAATTAACTGCAAGGGTCTAGAAGTACTTATAGCGTTAATGGATTTAAACGAAGACCTAGTTGCTTTGCTCTTTTCACAGTCAGCACATACCGTGTCTCTCTTGAATGTGATTTTTGGGAGTCCTTTTACCAACTTTTTAGTACATAGCCATGAGATAGTATCCATATTGGCATATCCTAGCTTCATGTGCCATAGCCAACTTTTATCTTGATTTGCTACTAGGCACTTTGCTGTATTGTTAGTACTTTCTAAAAAGAATACATAAATATTGTCTTCCCTAATCCCTTCATATACAGGATTACCAGATGACATATCATAGATTGAACATTTGTCTTTCACAAAGTTGATGCCATAACCATTATCTGCCAAATGACTTATGCTTAATAGGTTATGTTTCAACTTCGTGAATAGACATACGTCCTTGATTACTGGATAGGAAGACATACCAATAGTACCATTTCCAATTATTTCACCTCTCAAGTTATTTTCGAAGGAGACATATCATTATTTCTTCATCGATAGCACAAAGAATAAAGATGCGTCACCAGTTATGTACCGCGAACATTCGCTATCGAAAATCCACTTGATTCTAGCATGAGAGGGTTGAGGGTCCACCTACAAGATGAGTAGATGAATCCTTTGGTACCCATTTCTTCGAGGGTCCTTTTTGATTAGTTATAGGAATCCAAGCAAGTATTTGATTGTCAACAAGCTTTCTTGCTTGACAATACTGTGATATGTGCCCGTGAGTACCACAGTGCATGCAAGTAAGTTTTGAAAATGTACTTTTTGTTTAGTGTTGACATTCTTTTGTGTCTTCTTTGGAAACCTGTAAGTGAAAGCATAATTGTGTGAAACATGTTGCTTGCATGCTTTCTATGATTTAGTCCTTTTAGATGTATGCTTAGCATTACGGCTAACCTTAGGTTGTGTAACAGGGATGGCCTGTTTGCCTAACTTGATTTCTAACTTTTTAGAAATCGCACAAGACTCCTCATATTTGGCAGTTATATCAATGAGTCTTTGCTCTGTGACTAAGTGTCTCTTCTTTTTTATATCATAAAGCTCTTGTACTTTGACATAGTCTTTTTCTTTTTTTTCAACGGATAACCTCATGATAGTCTACTTTAATATTGGCTATCTTATCTGTGCTACTGGTAGTAGATGTCTCTTTTATATCTTCAACAAGATTAGACAATCTAGCTACTTCAGTTGTGTAAGCCTTAACCTCTTTACGAGATTGCTTGTACTTGGCTAACACATTTCTGTGTTCATCAAATAGTCGTTAAAGACAGTTTCTAGCTCATCGAAAGTAAAATTATCGTATAGAGGGTTAGAAGATACCTTATCGAAAGCTATTAGACAAACATTTGCAGTGTTGCTGGGTCTGTCCTCCTCCTCTGATTCACTGGCCTCACTTTCATGCTAGATGCTTGTATTGGCATACTTTCGACCTGTTGTAGCCTTCCTGCTTGATCTTGATCGATCATATGGACTGCTCTTCTTTAACAATGGACAGTCCTTCTTGATATGCCTTGTCTTCTTACATCCAAAGTAGATTGTTTCTTCTTCGTTGCTTTCGTGGACGTCCTTCTTCTTTCGATTTGATCTCTCAAACTTCAAAAACTTTATGAAGTTTCTGACTAGCAGTGCTTGTTCATCACCACTGGATGATTCTTCGTCAGAGTCATTGTATGTGACTCTTTTGCCTTGTGCTTTGAAGTCTATAGAATTTTCTTTGGGGGTTGCTTCTTCAAATTCTTGCAAGTCCAGTTCATGGGTCATCATCTTTCCCATAAGTGTCTCCCGAGTCATTATGGTGAGATCGTTTCCTTCTATGATCGCAGTTGCCTTCGGGTTCCAATTCTTGGTTAGAGCCCGTAGAATCTTTCTGATCTTCTCATGATTGTTTTAATCCTTACCAAGAGATTGTAAGGGATTAGTAATATTAAGGAAACAAGTAAATATCAGTGTAATTGACTCGTCGGGTTTCATCTTGAATGATTCATACTCCTGTGTTAGTCTGCTAGTTTTGGATTCCTTCACTTGAGAAGTTCCTTCATGAGTCACCTCAAGAACTCTCCAAATTTTATAAGACATAGTACAGGTAGAAATACGATTAAACTCGATTTTGTCAACTGCACAGAATAGTGCATTGATGGCTCGTGCATCTAGACTAGCCTTTGTCTTTTCTTAATCTGTGTATTTGTCGTATGACTTTTCTGCTAAATCAAAATCAACTAAAATTCTAGCCGATTTATTATAACAGTCTATCACTATTGACCAAAGATCAAAATCAAAAGACTTAAGAAAGAAACTCATTTGTGTTTTCTAATATGTGTAGTTTGTTCCATAAAATACTGGGGGTCTATTTGTGGATTGTCCTTCACCGTTGAATATAGAATTCATGGCTGCCATATATACTCTCTAGAGTGTTATATTGGAATATAACCTGCTCTGATACCAATTATAGGACCGTTGAGCACCTCTAGAAGGAGGGTGAATAGAGTGTGTGTACGTGCAGCAAAAATAATCACCACTTAAAAACTTTAGCAGTTATAAACTATGACAGATATAAGAGACAATAAATAAATGCAGTAAGCAATAGATTAGGGAATCAAACTCAGTGAACACATCGATGTATACTGGTCTCCCTCTGAAAGGACTACTCTAGTCTCGAGTACTCTTTCTCGATGTTAATCTACTATTCATAAGCTAAATGAGAGCTTGTCATCTCTTTACAATACCGTGCCTTAGTGACGAGCGCACGACCGACTCCAACAAACTGATTCTAAAAATTGGAACATTTTTTGAAAGACGCCTCTGATACAATTCTTCAGTACCAAAATTCTAGATCGAACAGAACTGTACTGACTTTGGCTAAGAGTAGTATAGGCTAGATGTGAAAGCTTTAGATCGCTAGAAACACTTTAGAATAGATAGAGAGAAGAGTGAATGAGTGATTAGAAATATAAAAAATCCTTCTCTATTTATAGTATTTTTGGGGACTGAACTCGGGCAGAGTTCGGATGCTTGAATCTCGCATTCGAACGTTGCTTGCAGATTTGGTGGGAACAAAAGTTTAAAATACCCAGATCGAACTCGGTCCGAACTCGGACCGAACTCGATCAGAGTTCTGACGGAGTTCTGGTGGGTCAGAACTGGATTTGAATGGACCAAATTGCATAGATTTTTGGGCTCTTTGGATTTGTGGAGTGTTTGGGATAAGTTGGTAGGATTTTTGGATATGTGGACTGGTAATAACCTAAGCCAGTATCAATTCCGAACGATCTCACATTTATATTTCCTAGACTCAATAAAATTAAAAATACAAAAAATATAAAATGACTCAATCTGGAATCCAATAAGATTTCTTCTGGATGACGATGTGATGTACTGTAGCAGCGGGATGTAGACGTACTACGTTTGTATATGTCCTTCGTCTTTGATTTCTTTAACCTGTAGCAGTTTGTATATTTTGCGTAGCGACCAAAGTTGTCATTGATTATCAAAATTAGGTGTGACCATTATCCAATGGGCCAACATAACTCAACTTCTTTTAGTGTATTATAAATTATGTTATATAATTTAGGCAATCTTATTATCGATTGTTTCTCTATCCAATATTAATTCATATTAAGGTGCATTTTCCTCTATTTATTTACTATTAGATGGTGGACAAGTATGAAATTTTATTGCTCAAAGTAATTTAGGTTCATCGTGTATAAATATTTAGGTTACTCCATCATTATTAATTTATTTTACACATATCATTTCAAGTAGTAAACACTTTTTAATAACCAAAGTTTTAATATTGGTCCTAGTTCTTCAAATCAAATTGAAGAGGACAATGATTATGAAAAATATTGATAGTTTAATTAAAGATTTAGATTATAATGCCGATAACAATTTAAATGTTAGCACTCTCAAATTTTTTGTTGGAAAAGTATTTGAACCTCATTATAAATTTAGAAATTTTATAGGTGATATAGCAGTTGAACATAATTTTACTTGTTCAGCTAGTTTGAAAAATGCCCAAAGCATTAATATGCTTGTGATGAACCAAGTTATTGTTGGATAGTATATGCTAAAGCCCATTGGTGAAGGCAAAATATTTGTTATTCGTACATTAGAAACTCGACATTCTTGTTTAGGTGGATTTACAATAGGATGGCATCCATTAGC
Organism: Iris pallida; assembly: GCA_029216955.1. Classification (NCBI taxonomy): domain Eukaryota; kingdom Viridiplantae; phylum Streptophyta; class Magnoliopsida; order Asparagales; family Iridaceae; genus Iris; species Iris pallida. The sequence continues at coordinate 4,734,363 of JANAVB010039620.1, forward strand.
TACTATTGTATGTATTAAAAATAAGATAATTGATAAACTTAGAGGTAATAATTTATATAGTTTATCACACGTTAACTACAGAAAAATGACTTTTCAAAGTGTTAAAAATAAATCGTGCATAAGAATAAACGTCGTAAATAATGGTTCTACGACGCACATTTTAGAGCACGTCATGAATAAGCCAGATAGGTCGAGTTTATCATGACACGCCTTATTGTGTGCATTGTTTTTACCTTAATCACGAGATGCATATATGGGCCATAATATTCACGTCGTTCATTCTGCGAGCTGTAAAAGTCTAACATCAACTATGACACAACTTGCATGTCGTGAATGCTCTAAAAATATAGCAAAATTTAGTTTTGTTTGTCATCCAAACAATTCCTCCAGAATTAAGAGCAGTTATATTTTTTATTTTATTCTGATTCGCATCCCCTCCCAAATCCTCTCCTCTCCAAAATCTCCTCTCTATGTTTGTACCTCCAATGGATCCTCTCTATTCCGAGCACCCCTCTTCCACGGTGAAGACCCTTTGTCCTCTACCTCGGTGCCGCCCCTACCAGATGGGGTTGATTCATCGACAACTGAAGCAGGATTAGCTCATTGACACGTTCTATCTCCCATCTAATGTCGATCTCGTCGACCTCGCTTTGGCATATCCGACGAATTCGACCTGTATCCGTCAAAAAACACCATATCAACCTTTTTTTGTAAATTCCTAATTAATTTGTGTACACTCATCACATCACGACAAAACTTGCGCCATTGGACTCATAGAATTTTTCAAGTCCTGTGAGCCAAGTTTGGTCCGATTCTGAGATAATTGACCAGATCGCCGTTTTACAGGCCCCACGATCTGATTCAACGGGCGTTTTGTGATCGGCTCATCGAAATTCAAATTTGGACATACCATTGATTGTATTGTGAAACTGTAGATATATAGTTTGATGACTTTAGAGACCATAAAATTTGACATTTTTTGGTGCAAAGTGGTTCCAACGCCGGATGCCGTTTTGACCCAAAATTATCGTTTTACCTATGTGTCAAAAATTGGACTTATAGGTAGGCTATCCTAGCTGATTTGACTATTCTTAACATGTTGGTGGTGACTATTTCGTCATCTGACGACGTCTATTAGATTTTACTTTTTGTATTATCATTAATTGTAATTAATTTATATTATGTTCGTATTTCAAAATATGTGCGTCGAAACTGAGATCAATCAATTCCAATGATCTCTTATCGCTGAAATTGACAAAGTGATCGTATGGACCGCTAAGATAAGATTGTTAACCTTGTGGTTGATTATCTTTGTCTTGATTTGCATGTCATATGTTTTGTTGTGCGAGTCACGAGATACAAACTTAATTTTTTAAAACTAAATTTGTAGTTCATATTATTAACAAATAAATAATGATTATAGAGACTAATGTGACCTAGTACTAAATGGTATGATTAATAAATGACTTAGGTAACATAGGTAATACACGACTTAGAACGACCTAAGTCTCTACATAGGAGTTGTTAGTCATATTTGTATTTAGTGTGCTGATTCTTAGTTGTATGTTTTAGGATTTGGTAGATTTCTTGTGAACTGTAGCATGTGACTAGGTGTGGATATGACATTTGGTATCGCAGTATCAGCACAGATTGGACAAAACTCCAGGCAACTATACCTTGCCAACTTGTACAATATTTACATGTTTCCTTTTTTACTATTATATCTCATGTTCGATGGTTGCATGTTTCTTATGATTCTGGTTGTTATCTGCTACTTTACCATGTTACTTGTTTTACGTGCACGTATATGGTTCTATTATTTTCTTTCATTGCTGTTATAATGATCTTTATGTTCATAAGTGTCTCGTGATAGAGTTGCCTAGTGCTACACCACTATTCCCCTGACTTGAGTATGACTTTACTTGAGTATGACTTAACTTGAGATATTCTATAGATTGGGAGTGTTTACCTTGACTACAGTCTACAGGATTAACTTGACCTTGATACTATAATTAGCTACTTGACTATCTTGAATGAGAGTCCCTTGCCTTGGACTACAATATTGAGATACTATAGATTGGAAGTGTTTGCCTTGACTACAGTCTATAGGATTTACTTAATTTATTATTAGCCACGTCTAGTATTATGCTTCTCTATGACATGTCACTTTTTAGATTTTTTATTGTTTCGTGTCTTCCATGTCTGTTATTTACTGTTATATTTGGCATGTACATTATGCATCTTGCTACGTCCTTTCTGAGGACTTGGTGATCTCTCAAGGTTATTGTTGACATTGACATAGACATAGTGGGAGCTACATCTTCAGGATCTTTAGGTATCGATTGATGATTCCTTCTCATTCGATCTTTTGCAGTTATTTTTCATTTAGTTTTATAGTAGTTTAGTTAGTTTTGTGAATTTTATTATGATTACATAGACACATGTTCTGATTTTCACAGCTTACATATATTTAAGTCAGACTAGAGTCTGGTTAAATACATAGCTTGTAGGAACGAGATATAAAGCGTTAGTACTCTAGAGGAGGTAGAATAGAGTAGGCAACAAAAATTTAGCTATTAAAAAATTTGTTAGTAGCAAGATCACAGAATACATCACAAATATGTAAATATAAAAGAGAAAGCAGAGAGCAAACGCAAACACAAAGATGTATACTGGTTTTCCTCTTGTGAGGACTATTCCAGTCGGAAGAACTCCAGCTTCCAGTTGAAATCCACTATAGAAAAATGAAGCAAGTTTTCATGCGAAGTTCTTGCAACTTCTAAAAATGCGAGCTTTGATCCGAAGCACTCGACCAACTTCAATTGTGAAGTATCTTACTTTTTGTTAAGCCATTGATTACAATTACTTTGAAACTTCTAGACTGTACTGCACTGGCAAATAGACTAGAGGATTGTAACTGGCATGGGATTTAAAAATAAAAATCTTAGAAGGCTTTGGAAGACCGTAGTAGGCTTAGAGAGAAGAGAAGAAAAAGTGAATTGGTGTGTTGAAATGGTAGAAATTTTTCTATATTTATAGATTTTTCAAAGGAAGAATTCAGGGAAAATTCGGACAGAATTTTTTGAGAGAATCTCAGCAAATAGACGTTGCACCCGTAACTGTGGGAAGACTGGGTTCAAATCCCAACGTTCCATTAACCGAACTCGGGCTAAATTCAGGCCGTACTCGGTCCGAATTCTGTTGGTCGAGAATAGTTTGGTTAGGGTTTTATAAATCAGGTTTTTGGGCTTTTGAGAAGTTAATCAGTTAGGAGCTTTTGTAAATGGGCTAATTTTCAAAACAATGGATATTTTGAAAACATTTTGGGGTAGCCTATTTGCCAGTACGACTTGGTGTATATTATACTCATAGACTCAATAAATTGTGAAAAATACATTGATAATAAAAATACCGACTTAATGGCAAAACGGCTCCAAGTCTTGAATGGTAGCAATAGCAGTTCTCAGTAGTCGTCCAAGTAGCCCTTATATCGAGACATGGTTAGATCAATTATTAAAATCAGGTTTGACCATGACCAATGGGCCAACAATCTCTCTTATTTTGGTAGTTGACAAACATTGATCGATATAACATCTTGATCTTGATTTGACAAAAAAAATCAAAATTTGTAAGATACTGTTTTGTACTGTACTGTCTCTTCTTTTGGTAGAAATTTTCCTGAAAAAGATGTTAGATTCATTTTCTCCTCCGTTGTCACTTAGCAAAATAATTGCAAAGAGAGAAGCTCCCCCGAAATCCCGCATAAGAGACGCACGTTGAAGAAACATAATATATAAAGAAATAACATAAATTCAGAGGCAGTTTTATAAATGAAGCATCAGCTAAGATATAGTGCTAAGCATAAAACACTGAAGTGCATACCAAAAAGAAAGAAACAATACTCGCTGAATAATAGAGGATGCATAATAATGAAACAGAGTTTGAATACATCAACTCAGCAAACAGTCATAGAAGTACTAAAAAATAAAAGATAAAGTACTACTATCTTAAAATGTCAGAGCATTTTCAAGAACACATAAATAAATAATAGAGTCTAATCAGAAAAACATCTAGACAAAAAACAGTAACGTCTAGATCAAATCCTCAGCTGCTAAATGTTTGCAAAAATAAAAAGTTTATTCTAAACTTGTAAAAGAATAGTACAAAGTACAATGAATTCTGGGGAAGTACAACTGTAGGAATCTGATAAGAAAACGATCACTCTATCCCTTGGACTATGTGAACTTGAAGACTGTAGCCTCTAGAGAATGCAGCAGCAATTTTATAAGAGTTCTTGATCTCTGTGCGTATGTATCTGATGCTTTCACAATGATTGGAAACTCTATTTATAGAGTTCAGGAAATAACTATTTTAGCAGTTATTCTGATGTGCGCGAAGCTGATTGCGCCATACTGGGTTGTGCCAACCTCCAGTTGCGCCAACTTTCATTCGGTTATAAGTCGTGTACTAACTGTATTTAGACGCGTGGCATCATGTGATTGAGATGCGCGTGGTCGTATACAGGATAGTAGACACGTCTTGAGAGATTAGTAGGATGTGTGCCACGTCATCCTGCTTTAGAAATGAAAATTGTCTCAACTTTATCAGGTTGCGCGAGCTTCAGTCAATGAGTAAAACTGTGCCTGATTGAGCCGCACCTAGACACGTGGCAGCTTTTGAGCAGAAGTCATTCAGATTGCGCCTAGGCACAACTAAGGATTTTGTCTGGATTGCGCCTAGGCGCAACTTACAAAGTGTACAGGACAGCTGTCAACCAACTCCCCTCGAGCAGCACAATTTACGGGATTCGAAGAGATTTTCCTCGTTCACTGTGGTGTCAGTTGTCAGTTTTGTCAGATAATAATGGCTATTAAATGTCAGATGCTACGTAGATTTTGGTGCAATAAGACTGGGCACAGTCTGATATATGGCGCAACCTGTTCAGCGATGCAGTTCATTCTCTGAGCTTCATATCAGTGGCGCAACCTGATTTTTGGGGCACAACTAGATCACTGATTAGTAGGTTCATGGCGCAACTTGATTTTTAGGCCCTACAAGACCCCCTTCAAAGTTTTCAAAACTTAAAAACCATTTCAAAGTTTTAAAATACTTTGAATTTATAAAAGTTTTGACTGAGTCAAGTTGCGCCAGTCTTTTGCAATCTGTTATGACCAGTTACGATTTATCATGCATGATTCAGGATGACTGTTAGGATTCTGTCTTTCTGGCTATAAATAATCCCCGTTTACTCTACTGTGATTCTTTACTTTCACTCTTTTAATCTTCTGAGAAAATTTTTATAACTTTTGCAACCCTTTTTTTGACCATCTTCTCGACGACATGGCCCCCAAAAGGACTGCTGCTGACAAAGGAAAGGCCATCGCCACCCCTTCAACTCGTGCTCCGCCTACCTATGTGCTACAATATGTGCTGCCTTCTTCTCGTCGAGAGACAGCCAACCCAGCAATGGAAGGTGATTAAGGGCGAGCCGATTCGATTTACGAGCGATGATTTCATCAATGATTGATTTACGCCCCTCATTTTAGAGTGTGGTGTATCACAAACTTTGTGCCACCCCTTCTTAGGGTGTGGTCTCTCTTTTCTTGAACACTGTTCGTTCTTACAAACTGTGTTACGCATATTGTTGCGCACAGTTAAAAAATATTGTACGACTTAATTTGAGGCGCAACTCAGTATGTGGCGCAACCTGAGGTGTCGCACAACTTGAGTTTCGCGTAACATGGCATGTGGCACAACTTGGGTTGTTGTGCAACTTAAGTTTTCGTGCAACACATCTCGTGGTGCAACTCAGAGAGTCTATATAACTCAAGAAGTCATACATTTTTGTTTTGCTTCTAATTTTTTGTTCATATATCTCTTTGCAGTTAATCTCAGGGAAGACCCGAATGCATAAAGGTTTGCTTCAACATTTAATGTCCCAGAGTATAGAGAGAATTTGTCTCATGTCACTTTTCCTCAATACGATGGTCCTGAAGCACGAAGAACTCTGCTCATAGATCAAGATAATCAAACTCTTTTGAACTTGATGAACGGTGAACCCCTTCAGAGCTTGGATACTACAGTCCACAAGAAACCTGCCTTTTTATTCGGGGATGCTATCAAGAAAACCTCCCATCCTAAGGTAAGAAAAGAGATGAGATATTTCTTAAAGGGAGACAATGCCATACATTTAACAGAAATATCAAGGTCTATGGCATTATCCCAGTATGCTTTTGCTAGCTATCCTAGAAGGATGTCATGGGATCTGACTCCTCTCCAACAAGCAAGAGTCGGTCGAATCTGTTATAAAGTGGGTCCGCAGAACAAAGACCTTTTTTACAGCACTTCTAAAAAATATAGCATATACTTAAGAGGTTTAAGGCCGAGCTGCATCCCTCCCGGGGATTCTTCCCTGCTCCTTCCAGTCAGAATACCTATTTTTGCAAATACATTTGCAAAAACTGAAGGAAGATATCCAGACCGCGCTATGCCCATGACAGGCCTGGTAAACCCTGGAATGAAGCGCTGGAGTAGCTTGTCCATATGGATTTTGGAGGAATTCAAAGACAAGCTCATTGATCTGGGCCTCTATAATCCCATCTGCACTACAGTATATGTTATTCATCCAATCCCTCACATGTTCTTGGCTTTAATAGAGAGATATAACAAAAGCACTGGGACCTTCATGACGCCTCATGGAGAAATGGGATTTGCTCTTAATGAGATGGAATATATCTCTCGTCTACCGATGGGTGATAACGCGTATGAAGAATATGTACCCACAAATGATGAATTAGATGCTATAGCAAAGGAGAATCCCCAGATGATCACAGTTTTCCAAGAGCTGCTGTGTCACTATAAAATCTGCTCACTCTACTACGAAAGTGCCACTGCGGGTACTTGCTACATCACAAAATAGATGCCAAATCTGTTCCTGGGTCATGCGTGGGACGACAAGCCACTGGATAGTCAAGCATGTACTCCTCATTTCTTTGAACCTTTTGATAGAAGTGATATGCAATATTTGATGGAAAAACATAGTCATGGGGATGTCACTTTGACTGAGGACTCGGGTTTGTTCAAAGCTGGCGATGTTCTCCAAAGTTACCTTAGACAGGGTTACAGACCTATGTCTCCAGAAGCCCAACTGGCAGGCTTTCTATCTTTATGGCTACGACGTTTTGTAGTTTCGGAAGCCAGTGCAGTTGACAGATTCCACTGGGGTGTTCTGTTCGCGGCAACACATCTTGTATTTGTATACAAGATAGATCTCCTATCAGCCATGACCTGCCGTCTGAATACAGGATTGCGTTCTTTTGTGGACACTATGCTGCAAGATAAGGATAGTCGGTCGGATTTTTCCCGTACTGAAATGCCATATACTTATTTGTTCGGATGGTTATTGCTACACCATCCCTGTTTAATGAACTCAGATATGGGACCTACTGATGGAGACTTCATCGGGCGTTTTGCTAATGCTCACTGGAAATATACTGCTCTTTCAGAGTGTCGACTTGCCTTGAACCGTAGATCAGGATGGTATTTTCAGTGTGTTGGGCCCCCTTCAGGGTATGATACTATGCCTCCACAGATGATGGACTTACCTGAAGAAACACTCCGTTTAAGTCCAAACATCTTTTCCTGGCTTAAGATAATCCGGCCCTCTCACTTGGTCTATAGATTTGAAGAAGAATGCTATTTGGAATCGTATTTGCCGAGTCGATTTGCATGACAGTTCGGGTATGATCAGCTTCATATAGGAAATGCAACCACGTGCCTACAGGCCAAGGGTTATCTTATTGATGGGGCTAGGTCTTGGAATTATTACAATGCCCGGGGCACAAAAGCTATTTTTTCTATGCCTTACAAACTTCCCCAAGGCCTGCGTATGTTATATTCATATGCAAACTTCTATAATTCAGCGAACACATTTGCTGAAAACTTCCATCCTGCACATAGCTTCGTAACTGAAAAAAGAATTTAAACAAGGAAAACGTACTCTTCAGTCTTTTCGGGATGTAGAAGACATAGATCCTGCCGATGTACCTCTGGAGGCATCAATTTTAATAAATTTTGCTGACCCAGTTCAAGATCCTTTAGATATATCCATAAAGATGCGAAAAGAAAAATCCCCTGTTAAAGGTTTGAAGAAGAGAAAGACTAAGGAAACGACAGACTCTCCTCAACGAGATAATCCTCCTAATTATCCAAGGGCTCCGGAGAAGAAGAAAAGAACATCACTGGTTATCAATGAACCAGTGACTACGAGAACAACTCGTTCTCAATCAAAACAGTTGCTTCTCAGTTCTTCTTTTGGAAAGAAGGACATTACCCCTTCTTCTATTCAGAAATAGGGAAAGATTACAGAAGGAAGAACTTATGCTTCCTTGATCGATCCAGAGGGTAATTGTACTGGAGCTATTGTAGGGCCAGACGCACCAATACTCAAAGAAGTTAGAAGAAAATTAGAAATTGCTGAAGAAGAACCATCTCAAGAAGGTAATATCAAAGTTGTAACATATCCTCATATGTTAACTTTTATCAGAGATATATATCTAAATTACTTTTCCTTGTATTGGTTACTTTAACAGATGTCCGTCCTCCTTCCACCATCATGACAGTAAATGTTCCTGCCAATGTACTTGCTGCAGCAGGGATAACAATTCCCTCTCCAACTCCCATGAGTCCAAAAGCTTCCTTTCCAAAGCAGGATTTACCTCCACAAGATACTTCGCAAGCTCAAATATCTACTCATTCAGGAGAGACAGTGATTGATGCATTGAATGGTTGCAATTTTGATGATGAAACTTATGATGAAGATTGGGACAATATTGCTAAAGAAAAATAAACTTTAGCGAATGCATCATCATCACAAGAAATCCTAGTTGATGAAGATCCTTCGCTTGCTGAAGACGAGGAGGATGTGGTTTATGATAAGGAACCTGTCAATCTTCCTGAAGTTAATGAACCCACGACAACTGAGCCGCCTGAAGTGTCTAAGGTGGCAACTGAATTAGTAAATGAAACTCCAGTAACTCTGCCACCTTCGACTGAATCAGGAGCATGGAGTAGTCAGGCCACCATGTCTGCAGAGACTCTGTCCAAGCTTCAATCCGAGACAATTAAAGCTATTGAGACTCCTCATAATGTACTCAGCTCAAGTAAGTTTTCCTACTATGAACAATTTGTCATCACATCTTTAGCATTATATGTTATAACATATGTGATTTGCAGCAGCACCCACTGGGACTGTAGCCGGGGAAGGAAGCTCTTCTCATATTAGTGCTCCAGATGAAGTACCCCCACCTGCTAAAGCTGTGAAGACTTCTACAAACATAGTAGCCACTCCAGGAGCCCTGGTAGCTAACAAATTTGTGGTAACCTCTTTCATGAGAGTCTTCTTTACGTCTCTGGAGCCTCTAGTTCATAGAGTTATAGAAAGAGAGGATGTCCCTTTCAGTATCGTTAGAACTCCAACTACATTCTTGATCGAAGGCATCTGTAGTCAAGGAGACGAAGTTCAAGCTTCATTTTTGGAACATATTTTAGATGAGCTAGAGGGCTCAATCAAGGCTTACAAGGAGCTGAAAAGAGGGGATATCGAGCCACTAGTAAACATGGAATATGAAACCATGGTTCGAGAAGCAGAAATTAGTAAAGCTGACTTTGAAACATTCCTGCTGGCTTTCACCAGACAATCCTCTGAGCTTGACATTCAAATCTCTGATGTAGCTGTTATTGCTGAGAGTCATAAGACCAAGGCTACAGAGGAAGAGAAAAAGGCTGCTGATCTAGAAGCCAAAATTGCTCAACTTCAGACAGAACTTTAAACTGCTAAGCAGAACATAGAACAAGAAAATCAATTGTACCAATCTGCTATTGATCGAGTGGATATTTTGAAGGACCAAAGAAGGAATTTGAACGTCTTCAAAATGAAGAGCTAACACGTCGAACTGCTGCTCTACAACCTTTCGATCCTGAATCAGGACGAGTTGAAGCTAGGTAGAGAGTGATAGATTCTCGTGATGAAAGAATTCAAGTTCTAAAGAAACAAATTGCGGAACTTATCACCTATCCTTCAGAGTGAAAGTAGGCAACTTTTGTTGCTTCTTTCTATAATGTACTCTTTTTCTTCTTTTATAGAGAGAAAATAATAAAGACTTTTTATGTGGTTCCATTACTTGTTGCATATCTTGTTATAGATATAAGTAATAGAATAGAAAATATATTCAGAGGTACTGGACATGATATATTTCATAATTTTAGAAAATAATAATATTTATTATATCTGCTAAGAGGTAATGTGGACATGGCAGAATATAAAGTTTAGCAATGCTGTTATTTCAATAGACAACTTTATCAGAGGTAACAAGGACGTGACAAGTTGCTGATATAAATAATCGAAATTCAGAGGTGTAAAGGACATGAATTCATATTATTTAAAACAAGAGACAATAAATGCCCAATGAGTGACAAGTCAAAGAAAGTGAATGAATGAACAGTCACTTCAGTTTTCAAAGAAAAGATTTTGGTGTATTGGACTGAAGATAGTTCTTAAATCTTGAATGTGATCTTCTTTAAGACGACTTTTGACAGCAATATCGTCAACATAGCATTTGACAGTCTTTCGTAGATGATCACGAAAGATAGTACTCATAGCCCACTGTAGGTTGTACTTGCATTCTTTAGACCAAACGACATAACTGTATATAATAGTACACTCCACGAGGGGTACAAAACGAAGTATGTTTCTCATCTTCAGGATTCATCCGAATTTGATTATATCCAGAAAGCTCATCCATGAAAGAAATTCGTTCGAATCCACATGTGTTGTCGATCATGACATCAGTAATTAGGAGAGGGAATTCGTCTTTAGGGCAAGCATCATTGAGATCCTGAAAGTCTATGCAAACTCGAACCATTCTGGTCTTCTTTAGGACTGGGACGACGTTGGCTACCCAGTCAGGATGCTGTTCTTCTCTGATAAACCCACAAGCTATAAGCTTTTTGACTTCATCATCAATTGCATCCATCATTTCAGGCTTGAATCACCGTTGTTGTTGTTTGACCGGCTTGGCATTCGGCAAGATATTAAGCTTGTGAGTTGCAATTTGAGGGTCTAATCCCGGCATATCTTCATAACTCCAGGCGAAGATATCAATATATTCACGAATAAGGTGAATTAATTCTTGTTTATCATCCTCTGGGAGATTTTTGCTAATGAAGATTGGTTGCGATACGCCCTTCTCTCCAATATCGATCTGGACTAGTTGATCCTCAGTAGGTGGTTCTCGTTGTTCAAAACGAAGTTCCTACTGATTGTCCATCTTTTGCGCCTAAGGGTCCACTTCAGGAGCTTCTTCAATGTCATCTTTATCATCTTCTTTGTACGAAGATTGCCAATTTGAAGTTTTAGGCGTATCTTCCCCAAAGGTTCACTTCTTCCTTGATTGAATCCCAAGATGGTAGTGATAGTTGTAGAAAGGTTATGCAATGGGATCTTCAAAGCATCCAGTAAAGACTTCGGCATGATACTAAGTGCGGATCCTGGGTCAATCAGAATGCGATCGACTTTCATGGTGTCCACATACCCCATGAAATAGAGAGGACGATCATGACGATTGTCTTTTAACAACATGTCATCTTGTGTAAAAGTAATATTGGGCATTAACACAAATATACTATGATAATGTACACAACTGACTGGCTCCTTTTCAGGCTTCTTGAGAAGAGTAAGATAAGCGTCAGCCTGCATCAAGGCTTCACTTAACGTCTCTCGAGTTTCTTTTGAGGGACGTAAGAGTTCAAAAATTGACAATCTTGCTGGAGTATTGGCCAATTGAGCCAATATGTCAAAATTGTACGGCTTTCCAAGTCTAAGGGATGAGGACTTCTTCAGTGCTTTGTCAAAGCGAACAGGTTGCTTCCCCTTGTCTGCTGATGTTGGTTTAGGAGGAGATGGTTCAACCATCGACAGGGATGTAGATGGTATATTCTCAGCATGAGAAGATGATGTAGGAAGAGCATCAGGAGATGAAACAGGATTATCTTGATTTTTGGAATATTCTCGAAGATAGGGTTTCCCAGATCTAGTGCCCATTAGAATTTCTTCTTCTGTTACTGGTTCAAAGGATACCATATTGCAGTTCTTAGATTTAACTTTGGAGTGCTTCTTTTTCTTAGAAGAGGAAGGCATTTCAAACTTTGCTACCAGATCTGGATGAATCCACATAATCTCTCCTTTGTGAGTCGACAGTGGAACAAGACCTTCATTTTGAGGAGGTGGGAGATTTACGATCTCAAGAGTAGTCCTTGGAATGGGGACAATACCATCTTATACAAGTTGTGGTGGAAAATTACCGAATTGTAGAGAAACCACATTAGCAGTCACCGTTTTCTTGTCCTGCTGAAGAGTAATTGCTCCAGAATTGACCAACTCCTGGATTTTGCCCTTGAGCACATAACATGCTCTAGTGGGATGCCCTATGAATCTGTGATAAATACAGTATTTAGGGTGATCGGTTTTACCCACTTCTTCTGGCAGTTTTGCCTCTGGAAGTTGAAGCTTATTGCTTTTGATCAAGCAATCGAAGATGCTCAAAGTATCACCTTCATCGAAAGAATACTCTTCCTTTGGACGAGTTGTCTTCTGTGGTGGTGCTGATGGAGTGGGTGCTGTCTGAGTGACGTTGACAGCCAAAGACTCTTTGCCCTTGAGATTGATGGCCAGTGTTTCTTTACCCTTGCAGTTATTCTGACGATTATTACCGCCGGGTGTAGAATGTTCGTCTTGGTTAGGATGAGTTATCTGAACTCCTAACTGTTTAAACTTTTCGGCACTGACCTCTGCCGCCTTTGCATTTACAATAAAAGAAGGCCAATCCTGGAATTGTGTAGATCCTGTCCACACACTAATAATAGGCAACAAGTTTAATTTGCAAGTGTCTATTGTTACAGCAGATGGAGTTCCTAAAGGCATTTTGAGTGCCTCTCGGCGAAATCTTTCAATAAAACTCTCCGTGGATTCATTGTGCCTCTGTTTAATCTTAATGAGGGCAGACATTGTCATGTCGTTGACTCCCTCGTAAAACTATTCCAAGAACATTTGCTTGAAACTAGCAAAAGAAGTGATGCAGCCATCAGGCAAGCTACGATACCAGTCATATGCTGCGCCGGCTAAACAACCGACGAACACTTTGTAAGGAGAGCATCATTTGGCTGTAATTGATCAGTCATCACCTCAAAATGATTAATGTACTGACTTGGAGAGGTACTGCCATCAAACAACATAATAGTGGAAAGCTTGTATTTAGGAGGGAATGGAACTTCCTTCCATTCTGTAGGATACGGTTGCTTTATGCCCAGTCTTTCTAGGCCATCCTTCTGTTTGAAGGCCTCAAACTAAGTGCGTAATAGTTTTACAGCTTCATTAGCATCCCCTGATGTTTAAGAATTGATGGGTTGGTTAGAAGTATTAGGAGGAGGAACAACGTGGTAATTACCACCTCCAGTACCAAACTGACTTGGATCAGCTTGAATTGGTACAGAAGCAACCTGAGGGGTTGGTACCCCCAGATTAACTGGTACAGAAGATGCTATAAGCTCAGGATTCATAGCAGGGTTTATAATCAGTGGTACTGTATATTGAGCCACGATTATAGTGTGCATGCTAGCAACCATTTCTGCCATGCTCTTCAATTTGTCCTCTAATACAACAATTTGTTGCTTATGACTAGTTGAAGTAGAGGCATCTTGATCTTCCGTAATGGTATATGCCGTCACTTCTCTTGCTGCTATTGATGAGATAGTCTGTTTAGAACTTTCACTATCTGCATCAAACTCTGAAAAAGAGTCATCTCCTGCATAAGTGATGGGGATATCTTCTTGATTAAAGACACCTTGGTTCAAATGTCGATTTCTTGATCTAGTGTATTGGAAGACACCTTCACTAGATGCATGAATCCGATCTAAGTATTGCTGACTGGGATTACGGGATACATTACGTCTTGGACGTTTCCCACCCCCAGTGCCTTGAGAAGTCATGTTGACAGAAGCATATAATAGCTCTTCTTCGTCTTCTATTATATGTTCATGAGTTGGAGCATAGTTCAGACGATCGAAGATAGATCGTCGAGCCGATTGGCAACAATAGTTGATGACGACTTCATGAAGTCAGTGGCAATCTAAAGCATGATTTGGAGGTAAGGGAGACATCCCTGTAATCTCCCGTCTTTGTGTACGACGTTGCCGAAGATCAGTTACAACTACAGGACGAGAAGAAATCGGAGGAACATATTCCTTAATGATGTTAAGAACATGTCTCATATTCTTTAGATGTTTAGTTCCCTGAGTGTACAAAGATGTACTCAACTCATTAGCATAAGTGGTTGGGTCCTTCTTTTCAAACTTTGGCTTCTGGTATAGGTTGGCCTTTGGCATAGGGTTCTTACGTTTCACCAAAGTTGATACTGGTTGGCGCATATTGTGATAAGCGCGTAAATCAGAAAATTCTGCTCCAGGTGTCTCTGTTTGTGATACTCTCAATTTTCCTTGCTTAGATCTTAAAATTTGCAAGGTGGAAAGGTCTTGACCAGACCCCATAGGGGTAGGTAAGATACCTCTTTGATCAGTATTCTTTCCGATATCAGAGATCCGAAGACTCCTGTTTAAAGGAATAGAATCTGATATGTCTTCCTCTGAGTCATAGACCAGGGAGGTTTGAGAAAAGACCAAAGGGTGCTTTTTCTTATTTTGTAGAGGGTTAGCTAAGAAGCGTTCTCCTTTGTTCTGTTGTGAGACCATTTTAGGCACAGATTGTGCCCATTGAGGAAATGTCAAAGGACTCTTCCCTTTGTTCTGTCTAGTATTGGCACTAGAACATTGATTCTCCAAGTTCAGAACTTGAGAATTAGAAGAGAGAATAGCCAAAAGACTAGTTTCCTTGAGTTACGCCAGAGCAACAGACTGCGCCTGAACAACTGATTGCTTGGGTTGCGCTATAGTCCTACGGGCTACTGGTGGCGCCTTGGCAGCAACATGGGTAGACTGTGCCTCAACAACGGCCTGAACAGACTGCGTCTTGGCAGTAAAGGAAGTAATGGACTGCGCGCAGGCAGCAGGAAGAGTGGACTGTGCCCTGGCAACAAAAGCAGGCTGTGCCGGAGCCACTGAGGCAGATTGTGCCTTAGCCACTGAGCATTCAAGTTGCGCCTGGGCAATGTAGAAGCATGAAAAAGAATAATAATTCATATGCGGCCCTGACTCAACATGCGGCTCAAAAGCTCGAAAGAATCTTATGCGGCTCGAAAAGACCCAGAGAGCCGCATGCGGTTCAGGGACTTTATACGGCTCAGGAAGAGCCACGTGGCCTCATGCGGCTCAAAACAGGACGATGACAGCTGGCCATAATTACTTCCTGCAGCTGGCCATTTAATGCTCTGACATAAAGTGACAGCTCTGACGGCTCTGACATAATGAGGAGACGCGTCAGGCTCCTCAAAAGACGAGAAAATCTCTGACAGTCGGCACAGTCCATAAAGTCCAAAGAAGCTTTCTATGCGGACTGCCTAGATCACCCTTATGTGGTTTAGATTGGGGGTTCACCCTTATGTGGCTGCCACCCGCATACGGCTGCCACTCTCATGCGGCTCAGGATTGTAGGGGCCACCCTTATGCGGTTCAATTGGAGGCCACCCCCCATGCGGCTGCCACTCTTATGCGGCTTGGATTGTGGGAGCCACCTTTATACGGTTTAGTTGGAGGCCACCCCCCATGCGGCTGCCACTCTCATACGGCTCGGATTATGGGGGCCACCCTTATGCGGTTCAGTTGGGGTTCACACTTATGCTGCTGTCACTCTCATGCGGCTGCCACCTTCATGCGGCTCGGTAGTCGGGGCTACACTCATGCGGCTCTGCCAGGACGCCCCGTCTATACGGCTCGCAGCACAATGACAGTGGGGACACGTGGCAGAAGATCGACTAAGACTTATTCCCCTGTGTTCGTACAGCTCTCAGCATAATGGCGGTTGGGACACGTGGCAGAAGATTGACCAAGACTTATCCACTCGGATTTGATGCTATCAACAAATCATAATAATACAGATTTGTTGCAATCAATATTAACTGCCCAGATCGATTTTCAACAAACCATACAGATTTGGTACAATCAACATTAACTGCCTAGATTTGTTACAATCAACATTAACAGCCCAGATTAATTTCTAACAAACAAGATTAAGGCTAATCTTAACCAAATCCCTAACCGCCTACTTTTCATGGAGTAATTATTGCATACCCTACTTATCACAAAGCCCTATAAATAGCAAGGTGCCATTCCCTTGCAAAAAGACATGACACAGAGCGGCGGAGGTGCAGAGAGAGACAGAGAGCAAAGAGCACCCAGTAAGAGCATTTCTTTATCAGAGCCGAAGCGACGTCCGATCGTCCAAGGAGTAAGGCAGAGTTGATAGCACTCTTCCGAGCCTCTACCGTCACCCCCCAGAAAAATAAAACAATTGTACTTTAGATTACTTTTCCTAGGTTTTGTTCCTAGGCTCTCTTCTGTACAAGCAGTTTGTAGTTGTAAAGTAAAAGTCCAGTCCTCCCATAAAACTGTTATGTTCTTTTATAATCAATGGCAAATATGATGACGACTCTGCTGGGAACTAACTTCTCAACGGCTGAGAAGTTGGTGATGCAATCGGACGCCGCCAAGCTCGACTCCACGCAACAGATACTGGTCGTCCGCTTCGATCAGCAGGCGTTTGAAGAAATGCTCTCCGACGGGAGCGCTGGCCCGTTCCAGAAGCGAGCCCGCACGAAGAATGCCCACAGGGGATAGAGGCCCAAATCATTTGCTCCTTCCCAAGCTCTGGAAAAAATGCTCTCTACTGCCCAAGACGGCGGAGAAGGCTCTCATGTGGCCCCACTTCAGATTGTAGAGGACTCTGCTGTCCCCAAGTTCGGCAGAGAAAAATACTACGATGCTAGACTTGCAGGGGCAAAGAAGGCTCATACGGCCACAACTGCCCACCGCATGGAGAAGGCTCATGCGGCCACAACTGCCAGCCGCATGAAGAAGGCTCATGCGACCACAACTGCCAGCCGCATGAAGGAGGCCCATGCGGCCATAACTTCTAGCCGCATGCAAACTGTTCCCAGTCGCATGGAGAACACTTATGCGGCTGCCAAACTCAGCCTCAAGCCATCCACCCTGCACGGCTCAGGGTCCGTCTTTGACCGCCTCTCATGCGGTCCTGACCCCAGAGGCTCTCAGCAGGATACGCCAGACTCTGTAACACACAACTTAGGCTCTTTCTACTATGCACTCTCAGGTGCTAGAGGGAAGAAGTCTAGGACAGCGTGGGCTCGTCGAGCTCAGTCAGCTGTCCCAACTTCTGGCCATCAGGGCGTCCCACTGACTATTATGCGGGCCCCTGATGGAAAGTTGTATAAAACTGTCCGTGTCCAACCCCCGGTGGCCAACGGACGGGATAGTTATCAAGAATCTCCCAACAACGATCAAGGAAAAGTACTCTTACTAACCCCACATCAGGGAGCAGGCGGGATACCAACAAACTCGTGTGCTCGGAACTCTCGGGCCCATAGAATGAGTGACTTGCATGATGTGATTCTTCAGAAACGCAAGAAAAGAGAAGAAAGCTTGGTGTGCAGAGAGTCTTTTCATGGACATCACTGTACTCAAGTCATCGTCAACTGCTGCTGTGGCAAGGCGGCAGCCCAAGAGGACCGGCAGTCCGTCTTCCAACGACTACAACATCCAGGACCGATCCTACCACCAAGCTCAGGAGATGAAGCGCTTCATATCGCCTCCTGTAACTCTGCTCAGAAGGTCCCTACTAGCAAAGTAGGGAAGAAGATGAATGTGGCCAGCCCAAAGGTTTCAACCGACACGGCCAAGAAGCTCTCATCCAAGCAGTCGTCCACAACCACCATAGGAGGAGTTTATCAAGGCACCCATTCAAAAATGAAATCTTCAATACTTGGAGATTCGTCATCCCCATCCCTGGGGGTAGCTGAAACTGGGGGTAGCACCCATCCGAACGTCCACGACAATCCGACGTTCCAAGAAGATGCACCGGAGGAAGCAATTCCCCCCACAGATGCAGTAGACCCAGACGTCCCCGAGGACGTCCACGGGTCTCATGATGAGGCAGCCTCCTGCGCAGGGGATAGCACTTCCTCTGAGTCCGAACCGGAGGAGAACATTCCTACATACCCCGACGATTTTTTGGTGCAAGTGTATGATTCAGAAGGCGTTCCCTCATATTCTTCTATGATACGGAGACGAAAATGCTATATCAACGATCATACGATGGATTACTGCATCGATGTCTGTCAAATACATAAGCCAAAGAAGCCGTGCGTGAAGCTCACGATGGCGTTTGTGGGGCCCATCAACCTGGCCCGAAGCTGTAAGACCGCCTTCGTCGGATGGGCTATTACTGGCCCACGATGGTAGCAGATGCGATAGACTATACAAGAAAGTGCAAAGCCTATCAAGTCCACGCAGATTTTATCCATCAACCATCCGAGTTCTTACATCCAACGGTGGCATCCTGGCCATTCGAAGCATGGAGAATGGACATCATCGGTCCGATCACTCCGTCTTCGTCCCGAGGACACCGCTTCATACTCGCAATCGCAGATTACTTCTCCAAATGGGCGGAAGCTGTTCCGCTTACAGAAGTGAAGACATTAAATGTAATCAGCTTCCTTAAGCATCACGTCATCTATCGCTTTGGACTGCCCCGAAGGATCATCCACGATAATGGTCCGCAGTTCGCAAGCCACGCCTTCTATCGGTTCTACGACAAACACCAAATCCAGAATATTGCTTCAATGTCGTACAATCCGGCAGCGAATGGGTTGGCAGAAGCATTCAACAAAACTATAATCAAGCTGCTCAAGAAGTTCGTATCTTCCAACAAATGCGACTGGAACGAAAAGCTTGGCGAATGCTTATGGGCGTACTACAGTCCGGACGGCCACCGGGAACACATCATTCTCTCTGGTGTATGGGAGTGAGGCAGTTCTCCCACTGGAGACCCAAATCCCCTCGCTATACATCGCCCTCGCCTATCGATTGACGACGGATGATAATTATCGTCGCCGGTTGCAAGAACTGGAGGCCTTAGATGAGAAGCGCCTGTTAGCTCAACAACGAATCGAGCTATATCAAGCACGCATTTCGGGAGCTTTCAACAAGAAGGTTAAATTCAGAACATTCTAAGTGGGCGATCTCGTTCTGGCAGTTCGGAGGCCAATGGTTATGACTCATAAAACCGCCGACAAATTCCAGCCAAAGTGGAAAGGCCCATTTGTCATCGAGGCTGTATTCTCCAATAGTGCTTACCGTCTCGCAAAATAAAACGGAGACTTGCTTATGTTGCCCGTCGACGGCAAGTTCCTGAAGAAGTATTATGTCTAAACGACATCCCCCAAATCTACCGGACTGTTAAGTTATGTGCCCTTAGGTACCGCTGAACTTACACTCTGGTCACTCCAAATGAATCCATATTGCATCTTCTGGGTAGTAAGTCGTTGTAGGAGCGTAAAAAGTGCTTCGTGGACTAAGTCAAAGAAGTTGAAAACTTTACGTAATTCAAACTAAGTCAGACTCTACGCAAGCTACTCTACGCAAACTGATTTACGCGAGCTACTCTCTACGCATGCTATTCTCTACGCGAGAAGCTTTTATGCGAGAGTTATCTTCCACTTTTATGCTGGGAACAGACTGTCAGGCCGCATTTAATGCGAGTGATTTGATCTGACAGAATGATTTTCTGACAGCAGGATTGCACAGAAGCCGAGGAAATCTTTTCACCGAGCCCAATGCTTATCGTTTAGTGTGTATATGGGCTAACTTTATGCCCAGAAAATAGCTTCTTTTACGCACGATAGCTATTTCGAGCTTTTACGCTCAAGGCTATTGTGTGTGTAAAGTTTATTTGAGCTAACTTTACGCTCAAGGCTATTTTTAGCCACTTTACGCTGGAAGCTTATTTTGGGCTATTTTACGCCAGTCTGCTACTTTACGCAGGGAGTATGTTTTGGATCATTTTTACGCTCGAGCTTTCCTAACTACATGGGAACGTGGTTTGCTTACGTGGCTTTCATGCCATACTTATCGAAGAACGTGTGTACGTGCTTTCCCCATTTTGTTGAAGAAGTAGGACACGTGTCATCATGCGTAGAGATCAAAACTCTATATGGGACATGTGTCACCGAGCGTAGAGGATGATTTACATCGTGGGTGACAGTTACTCGCGTAGAAACCCATTTTTGTTGCTTTTTATGCACAAAGGGTTAAGTCTATAAATAGACTTATTTTCAACACAGACAACATCAAGAGATCAATAGAGACAGGAGAGGAGATTCTGAAAAAACTCATATTTTCAGAGTGATATTCCCAGAAGCATTTCTTCAACTTTTTCTCAAGAACAGGGTGAAGCAAAGCAAGAAAGCATTCGACTGTGCCATCTGTGCCGTTGCTCGATACCTTTTCGGTGACTTAGTTCTTCCGATTGTTCGTCTTCTTCAAGCAGTTTTCTTTATCATCATCATATGGTCCAAGGAACAAAGTGATCGCTCTCAGATCAGACTTCCATAGCAATACTTCCCAGAATATTTTGTACTTTGGTACTTTTTCTCGTTTTCTTTTAAAAACCAATTTTTAAGGCATTTTGTTAAGTGAAACAAAATAGCGACTCTGCTGGGGACGACCTTCTCCTCTGACGAGAAGGCAATTGCTCAATATGATGATGTGTCGATCGGTTCGACAAAGAAGACTCTGGTTGTACACTTCGACCAGACTGCCTACGAAGAAATGCTCCGAACTGGGGGTAGTACTCACTGCTCCAATGTTCAAAAATTACGGAAGGCGCAAAAAGTTTGGATCCCTAAGTCCAAACCATCCTCGGATCTCCCTGTTGTCTCTGAAGGCAAATGAATCCTTCCTACTCCTGTTGTAGAGACTCCCGTCGGTGACGAGACAGTCTCTACTTCAGTGATACGCCCTGGGCATAAAAACTAGTCTTCCGTCTGTAATGTGGCAGACTATCAAGTTTTACGCTCTGTGCGTAAAAATTAAGTTTTATGCTCTGTGCATAAAAATCAAACTTTACGCTCTGTGCGTAAAAACCAGTCTCACGTCTGTGATGTGGTAGACACTCAAACTTTACGCTCTGTGCGTAAAAATCAGTCTCCCGTCTGTGACGTGGTAGACACCCAAGCTTTACGCTCCACACGTAAAGGAAAATCTTCCGTCTGTGACGTGGTAGACACCCAAGCTTTACGCTCCACGCGTAAAGAAAAATCTCTCGTCTGTGACGTGGCAGATACTCATGTTTTGTGCTCTTCGTGTAAAGGTAAATCTCCTGTCAGTGACAGAGTAGATAAAATTCATAATGATGCTTCTGTATCTAAAATAAATTTGTCTACACGCATACAGCATAAAAACATAAATTCTATTGTTGGTAAAACTTCGATTTTCCACCAACAACCTTCTTACACTGCTTTACGCAAGGTACCAAACCTTCAAATTATGTGTAATGCAGATAGAGTTCTTTGTGCACAAAAATCTCAGGATTTACGCACGCAACTCCAGACGCATAAAAATGCTCAGTTTGGTTCTGCTAATGCAGCCAGTAATCCTCTTTATACACAAGGGACTAAACGACTCTCTGTCCCAAATATAATAAAGAAGACTACTCCTTCTACTCCTTCTGATTTATGCGAGTTGCTTGTACAAAAGCGTAGAGACAGAAAATCTCCTATGACACTCTCCAAAGAAGATCACCATTGTGAGTGTCACCAGATTGTAATCAAGTGTTGCTGTTCGGCTTCTAAACGGTCTGTTTTTGATCGGTTAGGCTACAATGTGCAGCAATCAATTGATGATCAAGAACAGGAGTTGTCATATGCCTCAGTTAATATGGCATCTCATACCAACAGGGAACAACGTCCAAGACGCAACTCGTCCCAGACTCCTGGTCAACAACAGTTCAATCGACTTCTTGATAGTTTTGAAAGAGTATATCAGAATAATCGATTGAGAAGTCAAAGATAATTACAGACTTCTGACTCAGAAGCTGGGGGTACCCAGTCTTTAGAGTCCGAAACTGATAGCGTTGATTCATACTTCTACACTAATCCCTCTGTATCCTCAAGGGAGGTTGAATCTTATGCTATTGGAGACGAATCGGAGATGTCAACTGCTAATACAGAACAACGTCTCTCTGCAGTTGAGCAGTCGCTGAAGGACATGCTTGCTATGATGCAAAGTATGCATCAAATAATAATAACTCAGCAAACTGCTCAGCCAGAAGTGATAACTCCGGTGCAGGTAGCAGCACAAACTCAAGATAGTCAAGGGGTTGATATACCCTTGAATAATCTTAGTCAGGAGCCTGCTATCAATCAAAATTCTACATCTCCAGATCCTATCATTCCAGAAGATGTACCACCTCCGGTGGGGGTTACGGTACATCTAACAACTATTCAATCGAATGTGCTTCCTCAAACCAGTGAAGCTATTCAAGCGGTGCGTGAGCTAAAAGCACAGTTTGAAGTTCTGAAGCACAAGGATCAGCTCCAGAGGTTAGGGATTAAGCAACCTTATCCTCCTCACTGGAATGATGTGCCCTTTCCTCCAAAGTTCAAACCACAATCCATGGTGTTATTTGATGGAAAGGCATCTCCTAGTCAATATATCAATTACTTTGATATTATGACTGTACATTTGTAGAAGAATGATGCTTTTCTTACCCGAGTTTTCATCGGGTGTTTGACGGGTTCAGCTTACGACTGGTATCGTAGTCTACCCGATAATTGCATTTCATCTTTTGACAAATTTAAAGCAATGTTTTTCTCCCATTTCTATGAGGGAGGAATGGACATGAATATGTCCTCCCTAATAGAAATCAAGCAAAAAGAGAAAGAAGATACTCGGACGTTTATAGAACGCTTCCGACAGGCTACCTTGAAAATGCCTCCAGGCATGCCAGATTCAGCACTGATTGATACGTGCAAGATAAATCTGCGACCATCCATTGCTGTTTTTACGGGTTCCCAATTCACAGATTGGGCCTTATTTATTATAGCAGCAGTTTCAGCCGAGACCAATGGTAGGTTGGCTCGTGAGCACGGGATGATCTTCGCTTCAAAAGATAAAGGAAAGAAAAACTCTTCAAATAATAATTTCGGCAATCATAATGGGAAAGGAAAGGAAACCTTAGTGGTTAATCTTTCAAAACCTAAAACGACGCCGAATAATCCAGAGTCTTCCAAGCCAAAATAAAAATATTCTTTCTGACAGTGATATCCCAGGGATATTCCAATGTCTGGTAAAGAATGGCAAACTCCAGATTCCAGAGCCGAAAAGGCCTAATGAGGTGAATCTGACCGACAATCCCAAGTATTGTATCTATCACAGATACATAAATCATCCTACCAAGGCTTGCTATGTCTTGAAGAAGAAAATCCAGGAGCTGATAAATGCCAATGCTATCGCTTTAACCAACGATGAGCATACGGTCACAACCAATATGATTTCTCTTCAGTTTGGAGGTTTTCCTCCACAGCAAGTCCCAGATGGAATTATTCCAATTCCAAAGGCGACAATGAAGATTGTGAATATCCTGCCTGCCAGAGAGCAAAATAAAGGACTTTTGTCTCTTACACTAAAAAATGGCGAAATCATGTGGGTACACCCTGATTTAGTGCCTGAAATGGATAATAAATGTAAAACTTCAAAATCTAAGAAAGGTAAAAAAGTTAAAATCTGCAACATGATTTCTCATATTTTAACCCCAGACTATGATGATTTGGATCATTTATGGGGTGGCATTCTTGAGGGGTTTGAATATATGCCCTCCAAGTTTGGCTCATCCTACTAAACTCAAGCTTACTCATCAGCAATGGCTAGCAATGAATAGTGCCCCTTTATACAGGGCATAACAAGTTTTTGCTGCTTATGAGAAAGCTCCTATATGGATTTTTCTTTCTATCCCGAGTATTCTTCCTTCTCCTGTGACTACAGAGGTTTCTATTCCCCCTTCTACAGAAGTCTCTATACCTCCTTCT
The DNA here is from genome assembly GCA_029216955.1 of Iris pallida. Classification (NCBI taxonomy): domain Eukaryota; kingdom Viridiplantae; phylum Streptophyta; class Magnoliopsida; order Asparagales; family Iridaceae; genus Iris; species Iris pallida. Next base: position 4,758,470 of record JANAVB010039620.1, read on the forward strand.
CCCGTGGTTACAGAGGTTTCTGTTTCTTCTTCCTCTGTTAAATCATCTATTGAAAGTCTGCTACCCATTCATTTGTATAGTCAGCAATCAGTCTATCTCATAAAAAAGATGGGCTATGACTTTGAAAAGGCAGAAGGCTTGAATTATGATAAAGGAATGCGATTTCCTTTACAACTTCAAAGTCAGAAATCCACTCTCGGATTGGGTTTTGAGGTTCCTCATAAAAATCCTCACAAGAAAAATACTAAGGAAAAGAAGACTAAATCCTGCAATATGGTACTTCATTCTTCTGAGTCTGAAGAAGGGACCTTTACTGGTACGAGATCTGGGAAAGAGTACCATAAAGATTATGAGGGATCTTCCAAAGAAGCAGAAGACGTTGCTGAAACAGTTCCAGCTCAATCATCTTCTGTTCCTGCTAAACCATCTGTGGTTGAGAAGGGAAAACAGAAAGCAGTGCGCTTTGACGTCCCATTGAAATCTGCTACAAATCAAGGGGTAGTGATGAAACCCTACAAATTTGACATTCTAGCCCAGTTAGCTAATACTCCGGCTAGACTTTCGATCTTTGAGCTGCTTCGCCTTTCTAAAGAAAGTCGTAAAACTTTGAGTGAAGCTTTGCTACATGCTGATTCATGTTTAGCTCAACTCAAGAGTCCTGACAATATACCAATGTCATGTCCACAATGTCATAGTGTGATGGAAGCAATTCCTAATATTACCTTCACACAAGAAGATATGCTGCTGAAGCATAACAAGCATGACAGGCCTCTGTGCTACACTGGGTATATTGAATCCACAGAAATTGATAGGATTTACATCGATCCTGGGTCTTCAATTAGCATAATTTTTCAAAGTATGCTACGACCTTTGAGGATCCCTACTAGTGATTTGACTTACACTAGTACTACAATAGTTGGTTTCGACTCTGGAAAGAGTAAACTACTGGGGAAGATTCGTCTGAGGATTCAAATTGGTGATCTTCGAACTATGGCAACATTTTATGTTATCAACTCACATGTATCTTACAACATCCTCCTTGGAAGACCATGGATACATGAGCATAACATTGTGCCTTCAACTCTCCACCAATGCTTCAAGTACGTGGATTCTCAAGGGGTTATGAAGACCGAATTTGCAGATATCAATCCCTTTAAGGGTATTGAAGCATATTTCTCTTATTCAATACTCTACAAGCAGGAGCATCTGAAGGAGATATCGGAAATGGCCGAAGATCGATCACCTGCCGAAGATCAATCTGTCAATGAAGATTCTCCGGAAGAGCAACCTTTGAAGATTAAAGTCAAAGGCCGAATCCAACCCCAACCTGTCAATGATCAACCTTTGGTGATCAAGGTTAAAAGAAGAACTCGGGCTTCATCTGAGGAAGCTGTGAAGATTCCAGTCAAGAGCCAAGTTCAACCCCTTATGATCAAGGTCAAAGGACGTACTTCTCGTACGAATGATCCAGAACCTCCACTGATCATCAACCTTAGCAAGTCTACGCAGAAGACGGATGACGGTCCGTTAATGGTCAATCCGAAGCATAGTAGTCAAATTATAAATAATGTAAATATTAATCATTCTGTACTTTCTAATATCAATGAAGATTTCCTTTTGGAGTACATGGCTGTTAAATTCATTGAAAGAATGACTTTATCTTCTGATGATCAAAGTCGTCATAAAAATGACATAAATACAGAAGAAACCTTATACATTGACCATAAGGAAAATTTCTTTCCTTTTCATGTCGATGTTGGACCTTATGCTTAAAGGTTTCTAATATCTTCCCCCTATTTTCTTCCTGTAGCTGCTTCATCACAAGCTTGTGAAACTTATAGACGTCATGAAGAATCTTATTTCGTGATTCCGTCTGATAAGAAAAACAAGCGCCAAATTGTGTTTGGTCTGGCTAGAAATATCCCTGTAATTCAGACAGATGATCTTAGAGATAAAGATAAAGAAAAAAATCTGAATTGATAAATATAGTCAACAATCTCTCAAGATTATCCAGAATATGGGATATGATTTGAAGACTATGCAAGGTCTTAATCAAGGCAAGGGTAGACGGTTACCATTATGTGGTGATCTGTTTTACCAGAAAACTCGTCATGGGTTGGGATACGATCCATCCCTCATGTTTAATGAAGGTATACAAGAAGAATTTTCTTCTAGTTCTTCACAATCTTCAGATTCGGAAGAAATCTAATTCATCGAATCAGATACATGTAGGTCCTAAAAAAATCAAGTTGTATCAATTAACAAAGTCAAAAATTCAAGATATTCATTATTTTGATGAGTTGCGCAGACAACAGATTGCGTAGACATCACTTTGCACAGGTTGGTTTGCGCATGTTCCCAACTGCGCAGGCTGACGTGGCAGAAGTCATCATTGACTGAATCAAATCAGATCTTCTTGACAGTTGACAACACGAATAACGAGCAGGTTGTTCATTTTTGACGCCGCACAGTGCTCGAGGGCAGCTGACAGGTGGCAGCGCAATCCGTGGTTGCGCAAATCATTCATGCGCAATCCGTGGTTGCGCAAACCATTTCTGTGCAGTTTACTTTACGCATTCTACCAACATAACTGACTAATTACATGTGGCATTCATGCCATCAAATGCTCATTACGTGGCAACTGTCTATGCACGATCATGCGCATTTCAATCAACTAATGCCATGTGTCTCAGATAGTTGGCCCACGATCCAATAACTGTCTGCGCAATCCAGTGCTGCGCAAACCAGTTGCTGCGTAAATCAGCTTGTGCAGTCCAAAATAACTGAAAGTTAGTTATTTTCAGAACTCTATAAATAGAGTTTTAAGTCTTCATTTTAAGGAGATCAAGATCAGAGATCAGAAATCAGAGAGTTCAGGAGTTCCTGTCAAAGTGCTGCTGCATTCTTCCGAGACTTTTGTCTTCAACTTCAGAGGCTTTTGCCTTCAATTTCCAGAGTTGTTTTCAACTTCAAAGGCTTCGTCTTCAAAGTTCACATCGTCCAAGGGATAAAATAATCGTCATCAAGATTGGATTCCTATAGTTGTAATTTTCCCAGAATTCTTGTAATCTTTATTACAGTTTGTATCAATAAAGTTTTATACTTTTGTTTTTGCAAACAAAATGTCGACTCTGCTGGGGAAAACTTTCTCCTCCGACGAGGAAGTAGCAACTCAATGTGACGTAGCGTCTATCGGGAAGACGCAGAAGACACTGGTTGTTAAGGTCAACCAGACAGCCTACGAGGCGATGCTCAACTCCAAGACCACTCCCCGTACTGTAGCCACTTCTGCCAAAAGCAAAGTGCGCTCAGTTTGGGTCTCCAAGTCTGCACAATCTGGCAGTTTTGCCACCAAGGATGCTGTACCAACTGTTGCACAATCTGCTAGTCAGATTTCTGTACAAACTGCTGTGCCAATTGTTGCACAGTCTATCTCAGCAACTGCTGTACAATCTGTTGCAGTCAAGGCTGCGCAATCTGTTGCAACTGTTGTACAGGCTACTTCATATGCTACCTTGTCAAAACAGAAGACTCTTATGACTCTGGCGCAATTGGCAGTGGCTTTTCCTGTGCAAAATAACACTCCAGTAACTAAAATGCATCCCAAGCACTCTAAGACAAGAACTCCTGATGCACTTCCTACCAAAGCTTCTAATGCACAAATGACTAGTGCACCTTCTAGCCATGCGCAAACCAAGTCTGCGCAATCCAAGAAAAATAGCCTTTTGGCTAAATTCCCTTCTTCTCACAATAAAAGAAGAGATTTTACTCCTCTTCCAAAACACCCTATTGCCTCTGTGCAATCTACTGAGGGTAGTCCTTTGACTATTCCTCCTTCTCTTCAAAGCAAAGGAAAAGGTCCATTGGTCTTTTCTCAAACTTCCTTGTCTCATGACTTGGAAGATAACAGAGGGAAACGCTCTTTAGCTAACCCTTTATCTCAAAACAAAGGAAAAAGCCCTTTGGTCTTTTCTCAGTCTTCTTCAGTCTTTACTGAAGAAGATCCATCTCAATGTGTCTCAGCACCAATCAGTTCGAAAACTCTGGCGGATAAGGATTCTTCTTTCCTTTATAACAAGAGTACTTGTACTAATCAAAGAGGTATTCTGCCTACTCCGATAGCAGAATTCCAGGACCTCCCGACTCTCCAAATTTGTCGTTCCAGACAGGGAAAACTGTTAGTGTCTCAAACAGAAACTCCTGGGGGTGAATTTGCTGATCTCAGAACTTATCTTAATCAACCCACTTCGGTAAAACGAAAACAGCCAATGCCGAAGGTCAAACATCATCAGCAACAAATCTCCAAGGTCAAAAATCCTGACACTTATGCCAATAAAGTGAGTACTTCCCTGTATACTCAAGGGACTAAACATTTAAAGAATCGGAATCATGTTCCAAATCTTATCAAAGAACAGATCCCTCGAAACTTTCCTCGTCCTGTTGTAGATCTTCGAGAACATCTAAGACAAAAACAGGATAATGTCTCAATATCTCCATCTCAACCATTTGATCATCACTGTAATCATAAAGTCATCATCCAATGCTGTTGTCAAACGACAAAACGATCTGTCTTCGATCGTTTAGCTTTTGCTAAATCTGAACCTATGTCAGAAGAAGACGAAGTTTTGTATACTTCTGTTAACATGACTTCCCGAGACACTGGGGGTAAAAGATGCTCTAAGCATAGTAGACTCCGTAAGCCAAGCCAGCGGTATTTGGAATTACTTCAAGAATCTTCTGAAGGAGTATTTCAACATACCCGTTCTCGAAGCCGAGATACAATCGGTCAAAGGAATCTTCCTCAAAACCCATCAAGTCATCTTCCTGTTTCCCAGTCAGAAGATGATTCGTTTTCTGATTATGATGCATACAGTGAAAGTTCTGAACAAACAGTATCTTCCACGGTGCCAAGAGAAGTGACGGCTTATGTTGTCACCGATGATCCAGATGCTTCAACCTCCGCCAATCAAGAACAGCGAATTGCTGCACTCGAAGACAAATTAAAAACCATGGCTGAGATGGTTGCTAGTATGCATTCCATTATTGTAGCACAGCATGTTACACCACCAATTGCACCTATTACTAGTCCAGAGATCATAGCATCTTCAATACCTGCCAATACTGGGCTGGGGGTAGTGCCTCCCCAAATGCCTCCTGTATAAGTGCAAGTACAAACTACGCCTAGCCAGTCAGGAGCTGGGGGTAGTGCTTACAACGCTGTTCTTCCTCCCATCACTACAATTCAACCTGCTCCTTCTTCTTCATCAGAAGACGCCAATGAAGCTGTCAAACTCTTACGAACCCAATTTGAAGCATTTAAAGAGAAAGACAATCTACAAAGGTTGGGGATTAAACAGCCCTATCCGGTTGAATGGAAGGACGTCCCGTTTCCCCCAAAGTACAAAATCCCTACAATCTCTCTGTTCGATGGTAGTACTTCCCCGAGTCAATTCATCAATCATTTTGAGGTAATGACTGTTCAACTTTAGCCAAATGACGCTCTTCTTACCAGAGTGTTCGTCGGTTGTTTAGCCGGCGTAGCATACGACTGGTATAGAAGTTTGCCCGATGGTTGCATCACATCCTTTTCAGGTCTCAAACAAATCTTTCTGGAACGGTTCTATGAAGGATTTAATGATATGACTATGTCAGCTCTCAACAAAATCAAACAAAAACATAATGAAACTGCTGAGAGCTTTATTGAACGGTTCCGCCGTGAAGCTTTGAAAATGCCTCCAGGGACTCCAGCTGCTGTCACTATTGATACTTGTAAGGCAAATCTTTTACCTATTATCAGTATGTGGACGGGATCTACCCAATTCCAAGATTGGCCCTCATTCATCGTCAACGCCAAAGCTGCTGAAGTGAGTGCTGACAAGTTCAAACAATTGGGGGTACAAATGTCTAACCCTGATCGCGATGAGCATCAGAATTCAGGTGGTGGCAATCGCCAGAACAATCGCAAAGCGAAAGAGACTTTGAACATTAACTTGAACAAAAATAAAGAATCTTTGGCTGTCAACGTGGTCCCACCTACATCTACTCCTACTCCTTCTGCACCTCCACCGAGGGAACCTCGTCCGAAGGTAGAATATTCTTTTGACGAAAATGACACAGCAAGTATCTTTGAGTGTCTACTCAAAAGCAACAAAATTTAACTCCCTGATCCAAAGAAACCTGATGAAGTCAATAAGACTGATCATCCCAAGTATTGTGTCTATCATCGATTCATTGGACATCCTACTCGAGCATGCTATGTGCTCAAAGGTAAGATTCAAGAGCTTGTCAATGCTGGTGTAGCCACTTTGCAACAAGATGAGAAGACTGTTACTGCAAATATGGTCTCAGTCCAATTTGGAGATTTTCCTCCGCAGATGATACAGCATGGTGTCATTCCAATTCCTAAAGCAACCCTTGAGATTGAGAATCTTCCGCTTCCATCCAATGAAGGTCTTATTCCCTTGTCTCTTGACAATGGTGAAATTATGTGGATCCATCCTGATCTTGCTCCAGAATTTGAGATATCTTCCAAGAAGAAAACTCGTTCTAAAAGCAAAACCAAGATTTGCAACATGGTATCTTTTGATCCCATTGTTGACGAAGAGATTCTGTTAGGCACCAGATCAGGGAAAGCTTATTTGAAAGATCATTCTGAAGGTCAAAAGGATCCTGCTTCTTCTTCCGAACCTGCTCCGGCACAACTTGCATCTGCTGAAGAGGTCCCTTCTACATCTTTACCAGTTGTAGTATCAATTCCTCCTAAGCCAACAACGGCTGATAAAGGCAAGCAACAAGTTCGATTTGACAAACCTCTAAAGAAGTCATCTCCTACTGGGCTTGAGAAGCCTTACAACTTTGATATATTAGCTCAATTAGCTAATACACCAGCTAGGCTGTCAATCTTTGAACTCTTGCGTCTTTCCAAAGAGACACGAGAAACTCTAAGTGAAGCTCTGATGCAGGCCGAAACTTGCTTAACTCTTCTCAAGAAGCCAGAATCAGAACCAGTCTCTTGTCATCACAGTCATAGTGTCTTGGAACTGATCCCAAATATTACCTTCACTCAGGATGATATGCTAATAGAAGATAATAGACATGATCGTCCTCTTTACTATACAGGATATATAGATTCAATGAAGGTTGATCGTATCCTGATAGATCCAGGGTCTGCACTTAGTATTATGCCAAAGACAATGCTAGATGCATTGAAGATACCAGTGCATAGTCTTTCAACCACGATCACTACTATTCTGGGATTTAACCAAGGAAAGAGTGAACCTTTGGGCAAGATTCGCCTAAAACTCCAAATAGGCAATCTTCGCACAAAGGTGACCTTTTATATCATTGACAATCATGGTTGTTCTTACAATGCTCTCCTGGGAAGGCCATTCCTCCATGAACACAATGTCGTTCCATCAACTCTTCATCAATGCTTTAAATATGTTGATGACAAAGGACAAGTTCACAAGAAAGTTGCGGACCTTTATCCTTTCAAGGGTATTAAAGCTTATTGCAACGATGCTCGTATGTACAAGGATGATTTATGAAGGTGGTATTGGCTATGGATACTGAAGAAGATCAAAAAACAGTACCTCAAGACACTCTTATCATACCTGTTAAGGGGCGAGTTTCTTATCCTCAATCTTCCAAACTACTGGTTATTCACTTACCAGTTCAAAAGAAATCAGTTGATGCTGATAAAAATCAAAGGGAGCTCACCTCTTCTGAGCCACTTGTTATCGACTTACGTCGTAACAAAGACAAAAAGCAGCTCATTCCTTCTGAGCCACTTGTTGTTGATCTAAATCGCAACAAGAAAAAAATGGAGCTCACCTCTTCTGAGCCACTTGTTATCGACCTCCGTCGTAACAAGCCTCCTCCACGTTCTTCTTCTCCCCCTCTTATAATCAATTTGACCAAACCTGCTAAGGTTAAAGGTCTTGTTGTAAATACTGATGTACAAATCAATGAAAAAGCACCTACTTTCCAGTATATTGATGTTATTTATTATACTAAAAGTTATTTGGATATGTTAGATAGCTTCCAATCAATTACACTGGGAGTCGTACAATCTCTTCAGACAGAAGTCTCGCTTGAAGATCCAGATGATTCTTATCGTATTTACCCTTCTTTGAAGAAAGGTGAAAGTCCAGCCTTTTTATATAAAAGACCGGAAACAAAGATTAACTATACGGATGATAGCAAAGTTAACGATACGGGACATCTCCAGTTCTATCGTTATAGTCAACAATCAAAAGACATCCTCCGAAAGATGGGTTACGACTTCAAGAGCGGCCTTAACTATGGTAAAGGTAGACGAACTCCCATTCGTACAACAGTTCCAAACAGAAAATCACAAATGTATTATGACAAGACCAAGAAAGGTCTCGGATATACTTCTCCTCCACTGTTATCCCCAGCAGCTTCTGAATTAGATAATGAAGAACGTTCTAATTCTTCTGATTCCAGATCATAGGATTCCGATACCAGCATCGGTGAAGTCCATCGTATAATCGTATCTTCTAACATGGTCTCCGTTGAACTACCAGAAGGCTATGATGAAGATGTTGAAGAAAGTCCGGAAACAGATCCTTGGACTCAACATATGGATAACCAATGGGTACTTCGTTTTGAACAACGTGAACCTCCTACTGAAGATCAACTAATTCAAATTGATGTAGGGGAAAGAGAGTCACCTCGGCCAATATTTATTAGCAAGAATCTTCCAGAAGCAGATAAGCAAGAGTTGATTCTTCTCATTAAAGAATACATAGACATCTTTGCTTGGAGTTACGAAGACATGCCAGGTTTAGATCCCAAGATTGCTACTCACAAACTGAACATTCTTCCTAATGCTAAACCGGTCAAACAGCAACAAAGGCGATTTAAGCCTGAAATGATGGACGCAATTGATGATGAAGTCAAGAAGCTCATCGCTTGTGGCTTTATTTGAGAAGAGCAGCATCCTGATTGGGTAGCCAATGTAGTCCCAGTTCTGAAGAAAACTGGAAAAGTTCGAGTCTGCATCGACTTCCGAGATCTCAATGAAGTATGTCCGAAAGATGAATTTCCTCTTCCTATCACAGACGTCATGATTGACAATACTTGTGGGTTCGAGCGAATATCTTTTATGGATGGATTCTCCGGATATAATCAGATTAAAATGTATCCTGAAGATGAAAAGCATACATCTTTCTGCACTCCTCGAGGAGTCTATTGTTACACAGTGATGCCATTTGGTCTCAAGAACGCTGGTGCAACCTACCAACGGGCTATGAGTACTATTTTCAGAGAACATCTTCGTAAAACAGTTGAATGCTACGTTGACGATATTGCTGTCAAAAGTCGTCTAAAAGAAGATCATATCCAAGATTTGAGAACAATATTTAATCTCATGCGTCAACATCAGCTCAAGATGAATCCCACCAAGTCATTCTTGGGTGTCTCTAGTAGCAAATTTCTCGGCTTCGTCATTACCTCTAAAGGTATACACGTGGATCCCGAGAAGATCAAAGCCATCCAAGAGATGTGTCCTCCACGCAACCTAAAAGAGCTACGAGGATTCCAAGGCCGACTTGCATACATCAGGCGATTCATTTCGAACTTGTCTGGACGCTGCAGACCATTCACTCAATTAATGAAGAAGGGTGTATCTTTTGTTTGGACCGAAGAGTGTCAACGAGCATTCGACGATATCAAACAATATCTTATGAACCCACCAGTTTTGGTGCCACCTATCTCTGGCATTCTATTCTTGATGTATGTCCGTGCTATGGACCATTCATTGGGTGCTTTACTTGCCCAAAAGAACAAAGAAGGCCATGAACAGGCTATCTACTATCTTAGCCGAACTATGATTGGTGCTAAACACCGTTATAGTTCGATCGAGAAAGAATGCCTGGCTCTCATGTTTGCTGTACAAAAGACGGCATTATATCATTGGTCAAACTATTCATGTTATATCTCGAGTTAACCCTCTCCGGGTACTCATGAAGAAACCGAGTACACTTAATTCTCGGTTGGCTACATGGGCAATCCTGCTAGCTCAATATGACATGGTGTATGTTCCACAGAAATTTGTCAAAGGTCAAGCGTTGGCGGACTTCTTAGCAGCTCATCCTGTGCCTGAAACATCTAAACTCTATGACGAAATTCCTGACGAGACATTAGAAGTCAACATGATCTCCGAAGAATTTCCAATCTGTCGTCTATTCTTTGATGGTGCATCAAGAATTGGACCAAATGGTGCTATAGTGGCAGGTGTTGGAGTTGTTCTCGTTTCTCCAGACGGATTAACTATCCAAAGAGCCTATTCTTTAGACGAACCTTGCTCCAACAATGTAGCAGAGTACAATGCCTTACTTGTCGGCCTTCAGCTAGCTAAACAACTGAATATTGAATATCTGGAAGTCTATGGTGATTCTAAACTGGTTGTGAACCAGGTTAGAGGAACCTATGAAGTCCGTCATCAAGACCTGGTGCCTTATCATGAAGTGGCAATCAATATAGATACATCATTCAAAGCTTTCTTCATTGACTATGTTCGATGAGCTTGCAATACTGAAGCCGATGCTTTGGCCAATCTTGCAGCTGTCTTAGCCATCCCTATCAAAAGACATCAGGTGGTGGTTATTTCTAACCGAGAATTGTTCTGTATTGAAAATAATCGTAATATTGAATTTAGTAATCTTGCTGAAGTCAATGTTATTGATGACGATTGGAGAACTCCTTTTATCGATTTCGTAGTACATGACATACTCCCTGAAGATCCTAAGGAGGCTACAAGCGTTCGACGTCGATCTCTACGATTTTATTACAATCAAACCACCAAAACACTCTATCGGCGAACTTATGATGGTCTTCTTCTACGCTGTTTAGCTGGTGATGAAGCCAAACAAGTGTTGCGTGAAGCTCATAATGGCGTCTGTGGAGCACATCAACTTGGTCCTAAATTACAGGATCGCATCCGACACATGGGTTACTATTGGCCCTCTATGGTATCAGATGCCATTGAATATGCAAGGAAATGTCGTGCTTGTCAAATCCATGCAGACTTCATTCATCAACCCTCGGAATTCTTACGCCCGACTGCTGCTTCCTGGCCTTTTGAAGCTTGGGGTATGGACATCATAGGTCCTATTAATCCTCCTTCTTCTAGAGGACATCGGTTCATATTGGCGATAACTGATTACTTCTCCAAGTGGGCTGAAGCTATACCTCTGGCTGAAGTCAAGACTAGCAGTGTCATCAACTTCGTTAAACACCATGTCATCTATAGATTCGGTGTACCTCGCAGAATCATTCATGACAATGGACCTCAATTTATTAGTCAGAAGTTCACTAGATTCTGCGATGATCATCGGATTAACAATGTTGCTTCAACGGCCTACAATCCTGCTGCTAATGGTTTAGCTGAAGCCTTTAACAAAACCATTATTAAGCTCCTTAAGAAATTTGTATCCACTAACAAACGGAATTGGAGCGAGAAACTTGGCGAATGTCTTTGGGCCTATCGAACTACAGTCCGTAATCCCACAGGCTTTACACCTTTCTCTTTGGTGTATGGCTGTGAAGCTGTCCTTCCTTTGGAGTTACAAATTCCTTCTTTAAGGATTGCTATTGCCAATGAACTCACCACAGAAAACAATGACCTTCTTCGACTTCAAGAGTTAGAGGCATTGGATGAAAAGCGGTTAATGGCTCAACAGCATATTGAGTTATACCAAGCCCGCATCTCAAAGACATTTAATCGTAAAGTGAAGGTCAGAGCCTTTCAGCAAGGAGAACTTGTTCTAACGGTCAGACGTCCTATGACTATGACTCATATGAGCAAAGGGAAATTTGATGCGAAATGGGAAGGTCCCTATATTGTGAGCAAAGTCTTCTCAAACGGAGCTTATCAACTTTCAGAACTTGATGGTCGAGTTGCTATGATGCCTATCAATGGCAAATTCTTAAAGAAGTATTATGTATAAATATAAATTCTTGTAAATTATCAGACAGAATCAAGTTCATGAATAAAATTCAAATTTTATTATATGATAGTACATATTAAAGGTCACTATCATCTTTTTCTATATTGGGACGAGGGCCACTGCCGTCCTTCTCAAAAATGCGGTCAGCAAAAGAGCCAAAAACCTCCTTGCTGGATCCCACAAGAAACTTGTAGGCGGCCATCCTCATGGCTTCTTCTTCTTTAGTCTTTCCTGGTTCGAGCAGGAAGTCTAAAATGTCCCATGGTGGCTGGGGTACAGACGAACCTTCGCCTACTTCTGCTTCCTTTGGCTGAACTGGATCGGCAGGGTGTTCTTCAATACCCTTCTGAACCTTCGAGACAGTCTCAACCTTCTTAGATGCTTCTCCGGAAGACATTTTTATTTTGAAGAGTAGAAGTGTTCGTTCCTGTCAGATTTCTGCTATATTTATAGACAGAAGTTCCTCAATTAATGAAGCATTACATTCATCCGACGGTTCATCTGTTCATTAATACCTGACGGTTCATCCGTTCATTTATCACATTCATCCGACGGTTCGTCCGTTCATTAAACACCTGACGGTTCATCCGTTCATTTATTACTCTCATCCAACGGTTCGTCCGTTCGTTAATATCTGACGGTTCATCCGTTCATCTATTTTGACGGTTAACCCGTTTATTTATTATCATTTGACGGTTAATTCGTTCATTTCAACATCATTTGATGATTTACCCGTTCTTTCATCATTACTTGACGGTATTCCCGTTCATTCATTTTCATATACATTGACGAGTCATCATCGTTCATCTTCTATATCAGCAATTTGTCGTTTTCGATTAAATTGTCAATAAATATATCATATCTATCTATTATTTATATCTGAATAAGATATGCAATAAATAATGGAGCCACAACAAAATGTCCTTTATATCAAAAAAATGAGACATTACAAAAATGCAGCTACAGCAACAAAACCCAAATACAAAATCAAGAAGGAGGGACAATCAGATTGTCAATTTGCTGCTTCAATGTCTGCAGCTCTTCTTCGTGTGTTGACGCTACTATCTTTCTTGCCTCCTCCATCCCGCTGTCTTCATGAAAAATGGGCATATCTACTGTCCTGCGGGTGATCTCTTCACCATGAGTGGTCTCATACTCATTCCTTTCTTCAATCAATGCATTAAATTGTTCAATCACCAGTTGGTGATTAACAGTTTCTTCTTCAAACTCTTGTTGGAGGCGAGTAATTTCAGCCTTCAGCTCAGCAAGTCGCCATCCTTTACTTTCAGCTATTAGGGTAATTGATTCTATTTTAGAATTATATTCAGCTGATTTTGCTGAATGAGCTTCTAATAGATTTTGAAGAGTTAACCTTTCCATATCAGCAGCTTGAGCCAGCCGCTCAAATTCAGCTTGTACTAAAGAGTTTATATCTTTCTTCTTGAGTTCTTTATACTTCTTGATGGAGACTTCTAATTCATCCAGTATATGTTCAAGGAGAGTGGCCTGAGCTTCGTCTCCTTGGTCTCTTATGGCTCTTATCAAGAAAGAAGTGGGCTTCCTAACCATAATGAAGTCAGCCCCTTCTTTCTCTATCATTTTACGGACGAGAGATCCCAGCGATTCAAAGAAGCATTTAGTAAATGACTGGATAACCTGCTGATTGATGGCTAAAGTTCCAGGAGTCGCTGCTACTCCCGATGATGACGGAGTAACAGGTTGCTCGATTCTTTGAGGTTGGACAATAGGCTCTTTAAATAAGGGAGCCATAGTAGAGCGGTTGCTCCTCCTGCTTGATCTTCTGCAAAAGTAAAATTATTATTTTACTAATTGATTGTTGATGAACAAAAAGATCAAATTAAGAGCAATGTTACCTTGGTTTGGTTTAACAACGAGTTCATTCCTTACTGGAATGGAATACTGTTGAACAGAAGTAGCCTCCGCTGCAACAGCCTGACTGCTGCCCGCCTCAGAACCACAAGATAAATGATGACTACTGCTAATAACTACCGTTGGTATAGGCACCATAATCAGGTCCGTTGGAGGTGTTGGCAAAGTCCCAAGATCTGCGAATGAAGATATTAGTTATCGGTTCATTTTAAAACAAGAAAAGATTGTTAAATCTCGTTTTATACCTTGAGGGTCGGTGGCGGGATTTTCTTTTAGCACACCTTCATCGGCTACTTCTTCAGGAGAGATTTCTATTTCAACATCGACAGCCTTTTCTGCAGACGCCTCCACTTCAATATCCTTTTTAGGATTTGAAATATCATCGGCAGTATCAAGAGATCTGTGTTCTTCAGTTTGCTTTTCAGGATCTTGTAAATACTCATCAACATTTTCGGATGAAGATCCTTCCTCGTCTTCTTCTTCTTCTTCTTCTTCTACTGCTGCATTTCTACTGCTAGTGGCAGCCTGATCTTCCTGCAAGCTATAACTGCAATCCTCCAGAGCTGCAATTATTTCACGGTCTTCGTCTTCACGAAGAGTCCTGGGAGTAGGAGGAGGTTGAGTAATATCTGCAATAGGAGAATGAGGTCGTACAACACTTTGATCTTCCTCTAAAATATGTTCTCTAGGCTTTTCAATTCTTGGGGCAACATCTCCCCTCTGTTCATTCTCCTCGAGAGTTTTGCTCCCTGATTCAGAAGCGGGTGTGGGAGATGCCATTAGAAGTCCTGCAGCAGCATCTACTGAAGTCAGGAGTTGTATAGAAGAAGACTCTTCCAAGACTCTTCTAGTGACTACTCTTTTCTTTCTGTGTAGAGGTCTAACAGGACTCTCTATATTTTCTGGCTCTGCTTGCTTTTGCACGGAGGTTGGTGTACTGGCAATTTCTTGCTGTGTCTCGGCCAATTGCCGGGATTGAGATCTGGTAGTCACCTTTTCAGAAGAAACATCAAGAATCAATTTCTTCTTTGCCACAGGAGCAGGAGGCTCCTCTCTTCTTCTCTTCTTTGCAGGAGATTTACCCACCTTCAGTGAAATACGAAGTGGTGCATTCACTTCTTGGGGGAATATAATATCCCTTGTAGTTTCCAGAGGTGCATCTGCTGGTTCCTGCGCCTCCTCATTTATAGGGATCGATGGAGCAATTCTTTCTCTTCTTAATCTTGTTGCAGTGGCGAAACTATCTGCGAGATTGAAATTCTCGGCAAAAGTATTCGCTGATGTGTAAAACACGGAGTATGTAAAAAGCATTCGAGGACCCTGAGGAGTAGTCCTTGCTGGCATGGAGAAAGTGGCTTTTGTATCACGGGCATTGTAATAAGCCCAAGCCCTAGCTCCGTCTATCAGATAACCCTTGCCTTGGAGGCAGGTAATTGCGTTCCCTACGTGGAACTGATCATACCCAAACTGTCGAGCAAAACGGCTTGGGAGGTATAGTTCTAAGTAGCACTCTTCTTCGAATCGGTAGACCAAATGAGATGGTCGAATTGTCTTCAACCATTCAAAAGCGACACGAGTTAGAGGCTGCAGTTTCGAATCCACCATATTCGTAGGTATCTGATCATACCCAGTAGGGAAAGGAGCGCAGCAGAAGTTCCAGCCTCTGTTCAGATTCAACATAAATTTACATTCAGATAAGGAAGTATATTTCCATTTTCTATCGGAATACCTTCGAAGAAAACTGCCGTCAACTGGTCCCATGCCAGGATCCATTAGAGTTGGATAGTGAAGAAGCAACCATCCAAACAAATATGTATATGGCAATTCTAAGCGAGGGAATTCTCTCTCTCCTTTTGCTTTCAACATCAAGTTAACATATAAATGAAGACTGGCGTTCAGTTTACAGGTCATTGCTGATAGTAAGTCCATTTTATAGCCGAAGACTAGCTTAACAGCTGCAAATAAGACGCCACGGTGAAAACGATCTACTGCACTGGATCCGGGAACTACGAACCTTCGTAGCCAGTATGTCAAGAATCCCGCCAATTGTGCTGCTTCTGACATGGGCCTATAGCCCATTCTCAAGTAACTTTCCAAATTGTCTCCTCTCTTCAAAGGAGGATATTCATGGTCATCCATCACTTCTTTATCAAAGTGACCACTCTGTTCCATTAATTTTCTGACCTCTGTATGGCTCAAAGGTTTAAAAAAGGTTGGGTAACATTTATCGTTCTCTTTGGTTTTCTTCTCTTCTATATGATTAAAAAACAGATATGGTAGCCACTTTGAAGAATAACAAGTATTGGCAGTGGCACTCTTGTAAAATAAAGAGCAGATCTTGTAATGGCACAATAGTTCTTCGAACACTGTCACCATTTCTGGATTCTCTTTTCTGAGCTTGTTCAACTCATCATTTGTTGGTACATACTCCTCATACGGAGCATCTGCCATGGGCAAGAACGAGATATACTTCATCTCGTGGAGTGCAAAGCCCATCTCTCCCTCGGGGGTCATGAAGGTTCCAGTCCTGTAGTTGTATCTCTCAGCTAAGGCTAAGAACATATGAGGATTGGGAGCAAATCCATATACAGTGGCATGCACTACTCCATACAGGTTGATTTGTTGGAGTCTGTCTTGGAATTTTCCCAAAACCCAATTCGTGATATAACTCCATCGCTTGTAGTCTGGATTCACCAATCCAGTCATTCTTATATCTTGCTCAGGATATTTTCCTTCAACCTTCGCAAACTCATTTGCGAATATTGGTGTCCTAACAGGCATTAGCATGGATGAGTTCTCTGGTGGAATATAGCCAGGTCTTAAGCCTCTCAGTAGGATACTATATCTGTCGGAAGAGCTATAAAACATATCCTTATGATGTGGCCCCTTCTTTACGAAGATTTTTCCGGTTCGAGCATCCTGAAATAGAGTGATATTCCATTCCATCTTCCTAGGGTAGCTTGCATGAGTGTACCGTGACAAAGGAAGGCATCGAGCGATGTCGGGTATAAAAAAGGATCTATCTTGCTGGTGAACTACCCTATCTTCCATCCTTGGCCTAGGCTGAGAGGCTTTTTCAAAGGCATCACCGAATAGGAATAAGGGTTTCTTGTGAATTACAGCATCAGCTGATTCTAAAGGCTGTCCGTTCATCAAACACATCAAAGTTTCATTGTCCTGAGAAATCAATATAGCCTGACGGGAGACCGGCAGATCATACTGAGGGTAATGGACATGAGACAGATCCTCTTTGTATTCAGACTCTGTGAGGGTTCCCACAAAATGTTCGTAATCTGGATCTTCATTGACTTCAACTGCATCAACAAACAGATGAAAATTAGTCCAAGACAAAGATTTTGTTTTTAAACATGAAATATGATTTGCGCAATCTCAGACTGCGCTGACATGATTTGCGCAATATCAGACTGTGCTGACATGATTTGCGTAACCTCAGATTGCGCTGACATGACTTACGCAATATCAGTTTGCGCATCATTAAAGGTACGCAAAGCAATGGTTTGCGCTGATATCTGCGCAACTTAATTGTTTGCGTTGACTTCCTATCAGCACAAATCAACAATTTGTGCAAGAATGCAGCCTTCATAAAAATGAAGAACTGATAGTTGATGTAACCGAAACCGTGGCGCAATATGAACTTATCTCTAAAAAGAGATGAGTTTCAAGGGAGTCGAATCACCCTAAGAAGGGGTTTTCAATCGGTTCAACTACCTCTCAGAGCAGGGTGTGCGGATTCGTGTCGGGAAGCTCGCCGTGCAACCCTGTCAGAAGACTCGGCCGGAGCTTTTCCCTTCGCGGCGGCGGCAGCGGCAACATTTGATCATCGTGGAGCCATGACAAATCGTCGGAGAAGGAGAATAGTGAAGGTTTTCTTCTCAAAAAGTTCGAAAGATTGCAAAGTAAAGAATTGAAAACGAAAAGAGGGGTATTTATAGTTTTTGAAATGCGAAACGGATGCCTCGGATTGCGCCTAAACTTGTGGTCTATTCGCTTTGCGCAGACAGCTCATCATATTGTGCAAAACGATTCAACATTCAAAAATTCAAAGTATTTCGAAATTTTGATTATAATCAACTTTCGAAAACTTTGAAGGGGGTCTTGTAGGTCCTAAAAAAATCAAGTTGCATCAATTAACAAAGTCAAAAATTCAAGATATTCATCATTTTGATGAGTTGAGCAGACAACAGATTGCGCAGATATCACTTTGCGCAGGTTGGTTTGCGCATGTTCCCAACTGCGCAGGCTGACGTGGCAGAAGTCATCATTGACTGAATCAAATCAGATCTTCTTGACAGCTGACAACACGAATAACGAGCAGGTTGTTCGTTTTTGACGCCGCACAGTGCTCGAGGGCGGCTGACAGGTGGCAGCGCAATCCGTGGTTGCGCAAATCATTCATGTGCAATCCGTGGTTGTGCAAACCATTTCTGCGCAGTTCACTTTGCGCATTCTACCAACATAACTGACTAATTACATGTGGCATTCATGCCATCAAATGCTTATTACGTAGCAACTGTCTATGCACGATCATGCGCATTTCAATCAACTAATGCCATGTGTCTCAGATAGTTGGCCCACGATCCAATAACTGTCTGCGCAATCCAGTGCTGCGCAAACCAGTTGCTGCGTAAAGCAGCTTACGCAGTCCAAAATAACTGAAAGTTAGTTATTTTCAGAACTCTATAAATAGAGTTTCAAGTCTTCATTTTAAGGAGATCAAGATCAGAGATCAGAAATCAGAGAGTTCAGGAGTTCCTGTCAAAGTGCTGCTGTATTCTTCCGAGACTTTTGTCTTCAACTTCAGAGGCTTTTGCCTTCAATTTCCAGAGTTGTTTTCAACTTCAAAGGCTTCGTCTTCAAAGTTCACATCGTCCAAGGGATAAAGCAATCGTCATCAAGATTGGATTCCTATAGTTGTAATTTTCCCAGAATTCTTGTAATCTTTATTACAGTTTATATCAATAAAGTTTTATACTTTTGTTTTTGCAAACAATACACCCCACATGTGAAAGGAAGATATGAAAGAAGAATGTTGTTCCAGTTTTTTACAATCCTCATATTCTGAGGGAGACTATTATGATGAATCTGAGTGTATATTCTCAGTTAACATGGTTCAAACTGATGATGAATCAGAACCATTTGAGAATGATCCTTGGGCGCAACAAATGGACACTCAATGGGAGCTCGTTTTGAACAACGACAGCCACCTGCAGAGGATAAAATTGTCCAGATTGATGTTGGAGACGGAACTGCGTCCAAGCCAATATTCATTAGTAAAAACCTCTCCGAAGATGAAAAGGAAGAGTTGATATAACTGATTAAAGAATATATCGATATCTTTGCATGGAGTTATGAGGATATGCCGGGTCTAGATCCCAATGTAGCTACTCATAAACTCAATATTCTTCCTAATGCCAAGCCTGTGAAACAACAACAGCGGCATTTTTGACCAGATATGATGGACGCAATTGAAGCAGAAGTCAAAAAACTGATCACATGTGGCTTTATTCGTGAAGAACAACATCCAGATTGGGTGGCCAACATTGTTCATGTTATGAAGAAGAATAGAAAAGTCAGAGTTTGTATAGATTTTCGGAATCTTAATACAGCTTGTCCAAAAGATGAATTTCCACTTCCGATTACCGATGTCATGATAGACAACACATGTGGTTTTGAACGCATATCTTTCATGGACAGATTTTCAGGATATAATCAAATTAAGATGCATCCAGGAGATAAAAAGCATACTGCTTTTCGTACACCCCTCGTAGTTTTCTGCTATACGGTTATGCCGTTTGGACTGAAAAATGCTGGTGCTACCTATCAACGGGCCATGAGCAGCATCTTTCAAAAACATCTACGGAGAACAGTTGAATGTTATGTAGATGATATTGCTGTTAAAAGTCGATCAAAAGATGATCACATTCAAGACTTGAAGACAGTATTTGAGTTGATGCGCCAACATCAACTGAAGATGAATCCTACTAAGTCTTTTTTAGGGGTTTCCAGTGGCAAGTTTTTGAGATTTTTCATCACTTCTCAGGGTATCCATGTTGATCCTGACAAAACCAAAGTGATTCTTGAAATGCATCCTCCGCGTAATCTAAAAGAACTTCGTGATTTCCAAGGTCGCATTGCTTATATCAGGAGATTTATATCCAATCTTTCTGGGAGATATCAACCTTTCTCCCGTTTATTAAAGAAAGGTGTATCATTTGTCTGGGATGAAGCATGTCAGAAAGCCTTCAATGACATCAAGCAATACCTTACAAATCCACCTGTTTTGGTACCCCCAGTGGTGGGAAGACCATTTTTGCTATATGTTCGAGCCTTAGATCATTCCCTTGGTGCTCTTCTTGGACAAAAAAATGATATGGGACATGAACAGACAATTTATTATCTTAGCCGAATGATGGTCGGAGCTGAACACAGGTACACTCCTGTGGAAAAAGAATGTCTGATCTTAGTTTTTGCTATTCAAAAGACACGATATTATGTGTCAGGACAGAGTATTCATGTCATCTCCAGAATAAATCCTATTCGGGTATTAATGAGAAAACCGAACATTCTTAATTCCAGGTTAGCCACCTGGGCGATGTTGCTCACTTCTTATGATATAGTCTATGTACCTCAAAAATCAGTGAAGGGCCAAGCATTAGCTGATTTCTTAGCAGCTCACCCAATACCTGAAACATCGAAGCTATATGAAGACATTCCAGATGAAGTTGTGGATTGCAACATGACTTTGAAGGATGACATTTGGCAACTGTATTTTGATGGAGGATCACGAGTTGGACCTAAAGGCAATATTGTCTCTGGAGTAGGCATCGTCCTAGTCTCTTCTGACAAAATGGTCATATACCGTACATATTCTCTTAATGAGCCATGCTCCAACAATGTGGCAGAATATAATGCTTTACTGATTGGTCTCCAAGTAGCAAAACAATTGGACATCGAGTTCCTGGAAGCTTACGGAGATTCTCAACTGATTGTTAATCAGGTCAGAGAGACATATGAAGTCAGAAATCCTGACCTCATTCCTTATCATCAAGTGGTAATCGAATTGGTCCTTTCATTCAAAGGATTCTTCATCGAATTTGTACCACGTTCCCAGAACTTGGAAGCTGATGCTCTTGCTAGTTTAGCTGCAGACTTAGCTGTTCCAATTAGAAGACAAAAAACCATAACTTTGTTGGATCGAGACTTATTCCGTGTCAAGAATAATTTACATATCGAGCATAGTTATACTACAGAATCAAATTCTCAATAAAGGGATTGGAGAAGTCCATTCATTGATTATACGGTCCATAGAATTTTACCTGAAGATCCAAAAGAAGCTGCATCAGTCAAGAGACGATCATTTCGATTCTACTATAATTCTTCCTTACATATGTTATATCATCGTTCTTATGACGGACTTTTGCTACGTTATCTCTCTGAAAATGAAGCTAAGCAAACGCTTCGTGAAGCTCATGATGGTGTCTGCGGTACTTATCAATCGGGTCTAAAATTATAGGACCGTATTCGAAGAATGGAATATTATTGGCCATCCATGATAGCAGACGCTGTAGATTATGCTAAACGGTATAAAACATGTCAGATTCATGCTGATTTTATTCACCAACCATCTGAATTCCTACATCCTATAGCAGCTTCTTGGCCTTTCGAAGCCTGGGGCATAGATATTATTGGTCCGATTAATCCTCCTTCTGTCAAAGGACATCAGTTTATATTGGCTATAACCGATTATTTCTCCAAATGGGCGGAAGCTATTCCCCTTGTTGAAGTAAAAATGTCAAATGTGGTTAATTTCATCAAACACCATGTCATTTATCGTTTTGGGATTCCTCGACAGATAATTCATGACAATGGACCATAATTTACCAGTCAGGTATTTTATCGATTTTGTGACAAGAATCGGATCCAAAATCTGGCTTCTACGGCTTATAATCCAGCTGCTAATGGTTTGGCCGAAGCTTTCAACAAGACAATCATTAAACTTCTCAAAAAGTTTGTCTCTTCTAATAAACGTGATTGGAATGAGAAACTTGGAGAATGTTTATGGGCTTACCGAACAACAGTCCGTACTCCTATTGGTTTTATACCATTCTCATTGGTTTACGGATGTGAGGCTGTTCTTCCACTGGAAATTCAGATTCCATCTCTTAGAATAGCTATTGCTAATGAACTAACTATAGAAAACAATGATCGCTTACGACTCCAAGAACTTGAAGGATTGGACGAAAAGCGTCTTCAAGCGCAACATCACATTGAGCTATATCAAGCCCGCATATCTCGAACTTTTAATCGTAAAGTTAAAGAGAGGGTATTTAAAGTCGGTGAGCTAGTTCTAGCTGTTCGAAGACCGATGGTGATGACTCATAAGAGCAAAGGGAAATTCCAAGCAAAATGGGAAGGTCCCTATGTAATCGAGTCAGTATTCTCTAATGGTGCCTATAGGTTGTCTAAACCTAATGGAGATTTGCTTACGATGCCGATCAATGGCAAATTCTTGAAGAAATATTATGTTTGAATTTCTTCTTTATTCCCCAGCTACCAATGTTTGGTTAAGCTGATCATTTGTCTTCTTAAAAGAAAATTTTGATCTTCTGTCTTACCAGCTAAAAAAAGAGAGAAAGAGATTTATTATTTATCATGTTTTCATGACCTCTAAATAAATATTAAGTCTATTTTTTTATCTATTATGTTCTTTTGGCCTCTGAATAGATATTAATATATTTTTCTTTGAGTTGTTATGATCTGTCATGTTCATATTACCTCTGATAGTATCATATACTCTAAACAGAAAACGTGATTCATTATCTATCATGTCCACATTACCTCTGGATAGATATAATTTATTGAGTTTAGAAAACTTGTCATGTCCATATTACCTCTGATAAGTGTTTTCTATCTCATACCTATTATTTAAGTACAAAATAAATGATAGGAT
Organism: Iris pallida; assembly: GCA_029216955.1. Lineage (NCBI taxonomy): Eukaryota > Viridiplantae > Streptophyta > Magnoliopsida > Asparagales > Iridaceae > Iris > Iris pallida. The sequence continues at coordinate 4,781,306 of JANAVB010039620.1, forward strand.
CATAAAGCAAATATTTTATTCATTTTTGTAAACATTACAGAATGAAAAGATAGAAGGTTACAAAAAATTCTTTATTTTTGCCTAAGACGGAGCAGAGACATCTTCAAGAAGTTTTTGTAGCTCCGCTAGGCGTTTTTCACGGGAGCTCAATACATTCTTAGTAGCTACAGAATATCGAGCTTCAGGAGTACAGATATAAGAAAGTCCAGCAAAAGAGACTATCATCTTGTCCTTGGCATCGTCAAGGGTTTTGATGGTAGCCTCTGCTCCAAAGACTTGTTCCTCCAAAATTAAGCTCTGAGTCAGCTGCTGGTCCCGAGCTGCGATCGTCTGTTCCCTCTCTGCCTCTAAGCGAGCCAGCTCAGCCTCGACTTCGCGAATTCTATCATTCTGCTGATGAATTCTTATATTCGAAGCTTCATAGGCCTTTCTCTGAATCTCCAGTTGGGGCTTCGCTTCAGTCAAAAAAGCCTTTTTTTTGGCTACCTTGATACTGTAGTCATGGAGGGCTTCATTGAAAGTCGTTTCCCGAGCGAGATACTCAGCTGATAAAGCATCGTACTCCTCTTAGATGAGACTTTCAGTGGTTTCACTTGACAGCTTTAAATATTCTTTGATCGGCTGTTCAGGTCCCTCCACGACTTTCTCCAATGCCACCGCTCTCGCCGCATCATTGAACATGGCGACATTTCTAATAGTAAGAGCAATCGCCGCCTTCAGACTTTCATAACTGAGGCCCTTATTCAGGACCATTTTTATCAGAGCCGCCAAAGTCTTGTAAAAAGTATCAGTATGAATCTCAACTAAGATATTCATTTCTGTACTTGAGCTCGGTGTTGCGGCGATGTCTACCAGTTCTCTTCTCTGAAGACTAGGAGCAGATGTTGTCTTAGTAGCAGATTGAGATGAGGCCGTTGTTGTCATTACTACTGTGGCCAACTGATCCCTAGGAGCTTCAGGGACAGTATCTTCAGTATTTGTTACTCCAGCCGGTTCTAGAGTCGAAACTACGTGAGTTTCTATGGCGGTAATTGGTACGGATGGAGTGATGGTAATGGCAGCTGACTCTGGTTCGGGCATTGTCTCTTCAAGAACTTTTGCTGAAGCAGTAGCAATAGCAGAGGATGCTATCACAACTTTCCAAGCTTCAGTTGATGATTCGACTATGTCTTCATCACCTTCTTTGGCTGCTGGCTCTACAGGATCTTCAAGTATCTCAGTTGTAGCGAGTCCTTCTACAACTGATTCTGCGTTGAAGTCTAACTCTTCCTCTACAGCTACTTCATTATCTACAGTAGGTTCTACTGTAGTTTGCTCTTTATCTCCGCCCTCAACAGGAGGTGATTCTGGTTGAGCCTGCACCTCTGGGTCTTGCTGTACCTCCATAGATTGAGGATATTCTTCTTGAACATCTTCTTCTTCGGAGGAAGACTCCTCTTCCTCACATTCTGCATTTTCTTCATAAATGTCTTCTTGAGGAAGAAGAGGAGCCACGGGCTTTGATGCAAAAATAACACCTACAAAAATTAAACAAAATAAGTGTCACGCCCCGGTTCCAAAATATGTGGGACCAGGAACACGTGGCGTGCCAGCTGTACGATCAATTATAGAAAAACCCCAATTTAATGGACTATACTCGATCGTAGTACGCTGAAGTAACAACTAAATAACAATACAGGCAGGTAAATACTAATCTCATCCACAGGAAAAATCACAGAATAAAGCTGGAAGGAATGAAAATAACTCTGAATCAAACTACAAGTCATGACTAGTGGAAAATAATCCACCAATAAATGTATGAAAGAACTACTAAAAGAGTACAACTGAACCAGAAAAGAAATAGATAGCCACTAGCAGAAATCACCTAAGAACTCAAGAAACTCACGAGGCTCAACATTGAAGTCCTCGTCAGCAAAAGTCTCCAATCTCCGTAGTCCGTCGGTACCTGTGCTCGTCCCAATCTGGAAAAGGTGCCAGGTCCTCAGAGGGACGTAACAAGTATACAAGAAATTGACATGCATGATAGTACAGGGCAGTATATAAATAACTAGAACAAAATATAACATAACATCTCCCCAACCAAACAAGGACAGGATATATCATGCGACATACGACAGGTAAACTAACCATCTATGTGTAATGCACTCGAGACATCTCTAATGGTGCATGAGGGAGGGAGAAGAAGAAGAAACTGCCACCAAGCGTTCTACGGTTTGAGAAACGAGGGGCTACGAGCATCCAGCGTCCATTGGAAACAGAATTCTCATACACCACTAGTAGACTCTCCTCACCCAATGTATATCTGTACCGTATACGCGGTACAAATAATATGCAAGACGTCATAGTATATATAAGTAGACCTGTACCAACCACTAGACCAGACGCGAACTCACGTGCCAATGATCAGTCGACACACAAATCCATGCTCTCAACTCACTCATATAGTGATCGTGTATGATACGGTGTCCGGCTAGAAGGTACCACATACCTTCACAATACACGGAATAAGTCCACTACTACTAGACGCGTGCACACAACTGAGAAGTAACTAGGTAACATAAACTAACTACAAAAATATACAATCAAGCAAGGTGTACTTGCCTGTGTCCAGCAACTGAGTATCCGGGTCCGATGTAGAGTCCGAGTTCCGAGAAGCAAACAATCCTAAACAAGCATGATTTATAATTAATCTCTATTTAACAATTTACTAAATTGATTAATTGCTAATTAACCAACAAACATTAGTATTTTATTAAAACTAGCTAACTAGTACCAATAATTATGAATAATACTTATACAATAATAAGTATGTAAATATACTTATTATCATACATTTATATTCTGTAATTAATAATACAACATGATATTTAGTAATTAATTAATTAATTATAATCAATTAACTACTCAATTTAATACACACGTGCATACACAATTCCTAATAATACTAACAAAAATAGTAAAAGTCCTTAAAAATCATTTCTAGTCTATTATAATAATAAACTAAATAATACCAGAATAATCAATATATATTATATATATATTTTTGCAGAAATGAATTTATTACCATTAAAACTATTTATTAAATAAATAGTTAAATAATACATAATAATTCAAAATAAATCTTGAAAATTCACTATAAAACCTAAATTTAACCATTAAATCTAAATTCACTATTCTACACAATAATAACACATAATTAGTAATTATTTAAATTAATAAATAATTATTAAACAATTTAATAAATAATTCTAAAATAATTCTAGAAATTACTTTTAAATCCTAAAAATTAGTAATAAATATAAAATACCTAAAATAATTTCCAAAATAGTTTAATTATCTATTTACAACAGAAACCTTAACATTTACCCATTTACAAATAATTATATAATTAATATCGATTAATTATATAATATACTTAGTAATCAAAATTACTCTTCTAAAATCTAAATAAATATAAATAAATATAATTAAATATTAGAAATATTTTTATACAGTAAAGTATATTTTTACAAACATTTTCTATATAATATATATTATTTAATTAACAACCAATTAAATAATATAAATTAAAAAATGGTAATTGGAATTAATTTAAAAATCTAAAGTTCTCGGTTTTTAATATAAAATAATTACAAATAAAATTCTATAATTTTTGGAAAAATTGTTATAAAATACTACATAAATTTTACAAACTTTTTCCTCTACAAGGTTTTATTTAATTAATAATAAAATTATTAATTAACGATTAAAACAGTAAATACAAACAATTAATTAATCGCGTATAAAATTTATAAGTAAATAGTAATAAATACTAATAAATAATATTAATTCACACAAAATTTAATGTAGATCCTATACTTAATTACTAATGATCCCTTTCAATTAGATCTAATTAATTACCAATAATTAGGCAATAATTAACACTAAAAAATGAATTAATTGGATTAAAACCCTAAAACTAGGGTTACAGTAAAAAATAAGATTTCCCACGTGGAAGAGCCACGGGGTCGCTCGGAGGGGGTTACCTGCCCGCCGCAGGGGGTCGGGGTCGGCCTCCAGGCGCGGTGGCGCCGCCGGGGGTGTAGCACCCAATTTTTTGAAATTGGGGTATTTTTGAAAATTTATTATTTTTATTATTAATTAATAGTATTTTAGTCATGATATGATTTTTGGTGATTATTAGTGTAATTAAACCATTTTCTAAGTCATGACTTATGACTTTGTGATTTTGTTAGTATAACTTAGTATAAACCCTAGTTTTCCTTAACTTAGAAGTTGCCATGACCATGTGAGCTTAGCCATAGGCTTAGAACATCAAATTAGTGACTTTTGGCCAAAAGGGTATTTTGGTAATTTACTAGACTTTATTTGAGATTATGTGATTTTAATATTATTTAATTCTTGTTAAGTACCATGATTAGTCCCTAACCTATCCTACCCTAATCTAGGGGTTAGCCACTAACCTAGAAGCTTTAGGATGGATTTTTGGTTAAGGGTTAAAGTGGTATAAATATCTAGATATTACATTGTTGATATTTTCCTTAAACCACTCCAAATATCTCACCCCTTTACACAAAAGTCCATGCCTTAACCTAGAAGAAAGGGCAAGGACACCCCCCTATGCTATGGCCGGCCAAGGGAACCCCCCTAGCAGCCCACACTTCTATTTTAATCCCATTCCATTCATTCATGAATAATTTACATGAATTTAAATCCTAGAAAATCCCATTTTCTTCAAACACCCACAACTTGATCATTCTTGATCCAAATTCACTCTAGTCCTTTGCATTGGGACCCTACAACATCAAGGGTGCTAAGGGAGGCTAGCAATCAAGAATTTGGAAGCTTTGGGCATCATCAAGTTGAAGGACACACACCCCCTTTTCATTGATTTTCCTAAGATTTGCACAAATAGGTAAATTCCCTCAAACATAGTTAAAACTCTGTTTTTTCTTCATAAATACATTCATATAGGACTACCATAACTGTGGGTAAAATTTGGTGAAAATTAGAGTCGGTTAGGTGTCCGTATCGGACACGTATCCTAATCTAGAAACCCTTGTTTGGTGAAATGCCACAGAGGATTCGATTTTGTTAAAATGTAAAATAAATTGCATGATCATGTAGCCCTAGATATGTAGGTCACATACCAACTTGACTGAGCACGTTTTCGTGCTGTGTCCGTGTCCAAATTGGACACGAACCCACTGCACGAGACTCTCGTGCATGCCCTGCTACCCCACCCTTCGTGCGCACTGCACAGGGCACTAGGACACGAGAAAATTTACATGGACACGGGGGCAATGTCTGCGAACATGCCCCCAAAGTTTGGTGTCGCGTCATGTCGTGTCGAGTGAGAAATCTCACTCGTACTGGACACGCACTGTCAGCGCACACGCGCGCGGGGGCAACTTTGAGCGCGTCGTGTCGTACGGACACGACACTTGGGTGTCTCGTAGTGACACGGGCGTGTAGCCCTATACGTGGCGTATGCGAGGACACGAGCACGAGGTACGTCGTGTCCTGTATCGCGAGCACGAGTCGTGCAACCCGTGCACGACACTGTGGTTGTGTGCGCGTATCAGAGTTTACCCGTGTGGTGTTTTCGTATGTTTGGACACGTTAAACCGTGTCGTGGTGTTGTGTCAGGTACCTAGGACACTAGGGTATGTATGGGGTACCAGTTACCAACCTAGAGATTCGAGCCATAGCTCGGTTTCGTGTGAGTTTTTGGGTTTACCGGTTTTCGAGTGTGTAGTGCACTTATTTCAGATTTTGGGTATTTCCCAGATTTTTGAAAACGAATTTCAAACCTAAATTTGATATGTTTTATACATTGTATTAGTGTATTTTAGTATGTATAAACGTAGTATATATGTATATGTGAGTGTGGGTGAGTTTTGGGGATAATTGGTTGTGTGTACATGGAGTTGTGTGTGTATATATATATATATATATATATATATATATTTTTTTTTTTTTTTTTTTTTTTTGGAGTTGTGTGTACATATATATATATATATATATGTAATTTGGTTGTGTGTACATGGAGTTGTATGTATATATATATATATATATATATATATATATATATATATATATATATATATATATATATATATATATGTTACTGTGTGTATATATGTTACTGTGTGTGTGTGTAAAAAAAAAAAAAAATATATATATATATATATATATATATATATATATATATATATATATATATATATATATATATATATGTATATATGTTACTGTGTGTGTGTGTTTGGGGGCTAGATTTTGGTTCCAGAAAATCAGGAACCCCCATCCCCCTACTGTCCAGCATTCTCTGTCCCCCTCTCTCACTGTCCCTCTCTCTATTTCACTCTCTCTCTATATATTGTATTGTATATATATGTTGTATATATATATGTTATATATATATTGTATTAGATTATATATGGTATCTATATATGGGTACCTATATGATATATGAGTATACTTAGTCCATAGGCCTATATAGTTATGTGTATATATATATATATATATATATATATATATATATATATATATATATATATATATATATATATATATATATGTAAGATATATATATATGTGAATATATATATATATATATATATATATATATATATATATATATATATATATATATATATATATATATATATATATTGTATAGAGGTAGATACCCATATGGCATTAGCCTATGGAACTTGGTTATTAGCCTATGGCCAATGAGTTAGGATAGACCATTAGGCCTACTAGACCTAGGTTGACCAAAATGTTGACCATTGTTGACCAAGTCAACTATTGGTCAAACCATGACCTACTTGACCTAAAAATGACTAGTTTAACTAGTCTGACCAAGATTGACCTAATTACCTTGTTGACTAGTCTTTGTTTGACCAAAACCTTAGTTAGTCTAAGTTTGACCTAAACTTGACCTAGCTTGATCATGTTGGCTAGTATTTGACTAGTTTGACCTAGTTTGACTTTTAGAGTTGACCAAGAGTTGACTTTTGACCAGATTGACCTAGAATCATGTAGTATGCATTGTATACTCTAATTTTACCATTGTGGATATATTGTGACCTGTTTTACTCTAAATAGGACTCTGTGACACCAGTTCGGACATCTATTCATATCAGTCATACAGGGTGACAGGCGAGTACATTCTCTGATCTTTTCATACTTGTTAGGATTTATATTCTTGCTCTAGAATACCTTACATGATGCTGTCACGTCATTATCACGGATTGGTACTATATGGATCTTGTCATGCGATGTTATCTCCCTCGGGGTGCATCAGATACAGTTATCATATGCTTTTCACGAACATCTTGTATTTCATGTACACCGCTTTCATGTATACTCTTGTGCAATCTTGTACTCTCATGATCACGTGAGCAAACATGATAAAAACTTCTTGTATAAGGTAACGTAACTTGACTGGATCCTTGTGTATTGATCGGGGAGGGTGAGTAGGAAATGGTTATGTGATCAAATCCCATCTTGTATAAATTTTTGTGAAATCTTATGAAATCTTGTATATGTTCTAAACCCGTTTATATAACCATCTCGTGCTCTAAATCACAGGCTACCTACAGTTCTTACTTATCGTATATATATATATTTCCAGTTATCAAATCTCTCTCGTTTTTATATATATTTCTTTACAGTCCATGTATCTTACTCTATGCATGCTTTACATTTCCCAACATGATATGAACTGCGTGAGATGTATTGTGCTCGTTCCTGTCCTGACTGGACCTGTTGAAAATATTACAGATGATGATGGTGACTGCCCCACCTTCTATGGGACACATGAGGGTGACCTTCAGGAGCCTGAGGAGCATCTAGCTCAGTAGAGGGTGCCTAGTCTAGTCTAGTGTTTACAGTTTTCATTTTGTATCGGACTGTTCCGATTGTTAGTTGTGACTTAGTTATATTTCAGGTCTTGTACTTATTTGTGTTGGACATCTACTTTGTGTGGTGTGATAACTCTATATATATTCAGTTCTTTCTTTCATCTGATTCCATATCATGTTCTATCTTTCCTAGACTTGTGTTTGAGATATAGAGTTGAGATGTTATGTTATACCTCCGTGCGGAGATGACAGGTTTATATATCTTGTTATTAGATGTTAGATGTTATAGATGACCTATACAGCGTTCTACCACCGATACTGCGGCGTAGGCTGGACGTACCCACGTTCTCGTACCCCTAATCAGGGTGCGGGTCGTGACACGTTTTTGTGGTGGCCCATGCAGGTCTGTGTCACAATTAGTGCGATCTCGTAATGGTGCTCGACTTAGAGTACTAATTACGAGCCTGTAATTAGGACGTAGGACCTAGGACATGATAGGAGTTTCTCAATCACACCTAGAAAATTTCCGATCTTTTGATTATCATGATTACTTCCCTTGTATTAAATTAACTGTCCTTCTTTGATAATCTACTCATGTGCCATATTGATCTCTTTGTTTCAATTCGTCTCCAGGATGACGAAGATGTACCCGCAGGCCACTGGATCGAGTAGCTTGCCTGAGAGATCTAATCAGGTAGAGGAGGAGGTTCACGAGACTGCCCCCAGTGATTCTACTATTCTGGAGATCCAGGCAGTTGCACAGGGAGGTCTACCACCTCCACCCCAGAGGGTTACGGCCGTTGTTCCGGAGATACTGCTGCCACCACCACCGGTACCGACGGATACGCACCATATGTTCCTTCTCCTTCAGCAGATGATGGAGAAACAGCGGGCCCAGACAGAGGCGTCGCAGCACCAGTCAGAGGTGTCACCCCGACAGATCGAGATGCTGAGGCAGAGTATGGAGAACTCGCATCAGCTTGCCCTAGCAGCAGTAGAGAGAGTGGCACCGGGTACGGTATAGGACCCTACTGGCCAGCAGCCGTACCAGCAGCAGTCCAGGCCGGGGACAGTATTGGACTTCAGAAAGATGAGCTCCAGGGACTTCACAGGCACGGAGGGCATCCTCTATGCAGACGACTGGCTAGAGGATGTACAGCGGAGCATGGAGCTGGCAGAGCTTTCTAGAGCGCTTTAGGTTTCGGCCGCAGCCAGCCGATTCTTCGATATTGCGCTGACATGGTACCGCACGGATCCTCGTACGTCGGTGAGAGGGCTGACTTGGAAGAACTTTCGGAGGCTCTTCAAGGAGAAGTTCTTCCCGGACGTGGCTCTTACAGCATTGGAGGGCCAGTTCGTGGGTCTAGTGCAGGGGAACTCGTCGGCGGACGAGTATGCAGCTGAGTTCTTTCGCCTTAGCAGGTTCGCTCCCGATATGATCCAGGATGAGGGGCAGAAGGCTCGTAAGTTCCGTAGGGGACTTATTTATGCAGTGCACACCCGCACCTCGGGACGCCGTGATGCGACGTTCGATCAGATATTGATGGACGCACAGATTGCAGAGGAGGACTTCGGCCTCAAGCCGAAGAGGGGCAGTGATACCTTAGGGGCTAGTTCTAGTGCAGGGCCAGCCAAGCGCCCTCACATACAGCAGAGGCCAGTTCAGCAGCCGTTTCAGGGCCAGGGACATATACTTCACCAGCAGGCACCCAGGCAGCAACAGCACCCTATGTGTAACTTCTGCAAGAAGCAAGGCCACGGATGGGACGACTGCAGGAAGAGACAGGGCCTGTGTTTGCTTTGTGGTTCAGCAGAGCATCAGTTGAAGGAGTGTCCCAAGAGCTTGGCACGATTGGCTCAGGCAGCAGCAGGAGCTAGGGCTCCGACAGGGCAGCAGACGGGACTACCGTTGCAGACTCAGCAGCAGAGGTTTGTCCAGCATCAGCAGCAGGCCAAGGGAGGCCAGCCGGGACGAGCTTTCGCCATGGCAGTCGATGATGCACAGACAGAGGGAGAGCTGATTGCAGGTTCCAACCTTTTCGATTCTATTTCCGCATTCGCCTCCTTATAACTGTCTTGGAATTTTGATTCTATCTGTTCCTTATAGTTGATAAATTTTGTTCGGATATTTCATTGTGAATTATTTTCTTCTAAGATAAGTCGTATGGGCTAGGTCGTCTCGATCATGGGATCTAGAGTCTTCTATAGTCATGTTAGCTGGCATAGTGAGGACATATAGTCGGATTTTGGACGTATTTCTCGGATGTGGGAATTTAAGATTTTCGCGGCCAGGCATGCGGCAATGCAAAAATTTTAAATACCATAATTCTAGAGGTATGTACCTTAGTCGAGGACTCTGTGAATATCGTAGCCTTGCTCACTAGCATGACGAAGATTTCGAATATCATAATTTTGGACAGACGCATATGATTATCGGACTGTGTATTTGAGACTGTGATTGTTGGGGTGTTTGACCTAGAAGGAGTATGACCATTCTAATTTCGAGAACAAAATTTTCTAAGGAGGGTAGACTTGTAGCACCCAGTTTTCTGAAATTGGGGTATTTTTGAAAATTTATTATTTTTATTATTAATTAATAGTATTTTAGTCATGATATGATTTTTGGTGATTATTAGTGTAATTAAACCATTTTCTAAGTCATGCCTTATGACTTTGTGATTTTGTTAGTATAACTTAGTATAAACCCTAGTTTTCCTTAACTTAGAAGTTGCCATGACCATGTGAGATTAGCCATAGGCTTAGAACATCAAATTAGTGACTTTTGGCCAAAAGGGTATTTTGGTAATTTACTAGACTTTATTTGAGATTATGTGATTTTAATATTATTTAATTCTTGTTAAGTACCATGATTAGTCCCTAACCTATCCTACCCTAATCTAGGGGTTAGCCACTAACCTAGAAGCTTTAGGATGGATTTTTGGTTAAGGGTTAAAGTGGTATAAATATCTAGATATTACATTGTTGATATTTTCCTTAAACCACTCCAAATATCTCACCCCTTTACACAAAAGTCCATGCCTTAACCTAGAAGAAAGGGCAAGGACACCCCCCCATGCTATGGCCGGCCAAGGGCACCCCCCTAGCAGCCCACACTTCTATTTTAATCCCATTCCATTCATTCATGAATAATTTACATGAATTTAAATCCTAGAAAATCCTATTTTCTTCAAACACCCACAACGTGATCATTCTTGATCCAAATTCACTCTAGTCTTTTGCATTGGGACCCTACAACATCAAGGGTGCTAAGGGAGGCTAGCAATCAAGAATTTGGAAGCTTTGGGCATCATCAAGTTGAAGGACACACACCCCCTTTTCATTAATTTTCCTTGGATTTGCACAAATAGGTAAATTCCCTCAAACATAGTTAAAAATCTGTTTTTTCTTCATAAATGCATTCATATAGGACTACCATAACTGTGGGTAAAATTTGGTGAAAATTAGAGTCGGTTAGGTGTCCGTATCGGACACGTATCCTAAGCTAGAAACCCTTGTTTGGTGAAATGCCACAGAGGATTCGATTTTGTTAAAATGTAAAACAAATTGCATGATCATGTAGCCCTAGACAGGTAGGTCACATACCAACTTGACTGAGCACGTTTTCGTGCTGTGTCCGTGTCCAAATTGGATACGAACCCACTGCACGAGACTCTCGTGCATGCCCTGCTACCCCACCCTTCGTGCGTACTGCACAGGGCACTAGGACACGAAAAAATTTACATGGATACGGGGGCAATGTCTGCGAACATGCCCCAAAGTTTGGTGTCGCGTCGTGTCGTGTCGAGTGAGAAATCTCACTCGCACTGGACACGCGCTATCAGCGCACACGCGCGCGGGGGCAACTTTGAGCGTGTCGTGTCGCACGGACACGACACTTGGGTGTCTCGTAGTGACACAGGCGTGTAGCCCTATACGTGGCGTACACGAGGACACGAGCACGAGGTGCGTCGTGTCCTGTATCGCAAGCACGAGTCGTGCAACCCGTGCACGACACTGTGGTTGTGTGCGCGTATCAGAGTTTACCCGTGTGGTGTTTTCGTGTGTTTGGACACGTTAAACTGTGTCGTGGTGTCGTGTCAGGTACCTAGGACACTAGGGTATGTATGGGGCACCAGTTACCAACCTAGAGATTCGAGCCATAGCTCGGTTTCGTGTGAATTTTTGGGTTTACCTGTTTTCGAGTGTACAGTGCACTTATTTCAGATTTGGGTATTTCCCAAATTTTTGAAAGCAAATTTCAAACCTAAATTTGATATGTTTTATACATTGTATTAGTGTATTTTAGTATGTATATACGTAGTATATATGTATATGTGAGTGTGGGTGAGTTTTGGGGATAATTGGTTGTGTGTACAGGGAGTTGTGTGTATATATATATGTATATATGTTACTGTGTGTGTGTGTTTGGGGGCTGGATTTTGGTTCCAGAAAATCAGGAACCCCCATCCCCCTACTGTCCAGCATTCTCTGTCCCCCTCTCTCTCACTGTCCCTCTCTCTATTTCACACTCTCTCTCTATATATTGTATTGTATATATATGTTGTATATATATATATGTTATATATATATATATATTGTATTAGATTATATATGGTATCTATATATGGGTACCTATATGATATATGAGTATACTTAGTCCATAGGCCTATATAGTTATGTGTATATATATATATATATATATATATATATATATATATATATATATATATATATATATATATATATATATATTTATATATATATATATATATATATATATGTAAGATATATATATATATATGCTAATATATATATATATATATATATATATATATATATTGTATAGAGGTAGATACCCATATGGCATTAGCCTATGGAACTTGGTTATTAGCCTATGGCCAATGAGTTAGGATAGTCCATTAATCCTACTAGACATAGGTTGACCAAAATGTTGACCATTGTTGACCAAGTCAACTATTGGTCAAACCATGACCTACTTGACCTAAAAATGACTAGTTTAACTAGTCTGACCAAGATTGACCTATTTACCTTGTTGACTAGTCTTTGTTTGACCAAAACCTTAGTTAGTCTAAGTTTGACCTAGACTTGACCTAGCTTGATCATGTTGGCTAGTATTTGACTAGTTTGACCTAGTTTGACTTTTAGAGTTGACCAAGAGTTGACTTTTGACCAGATTGACCTAGAATCATGTAGTATGCATTGTATACTCTAATTTTACCATTGTGGATATATTGTGACCTGTTTTACTCTAAATAGGACTCTGTGACACCAGTTCGGACATCTATTCATATCAGTCATACAGGGTGACAGGCGAGTACATTCTCTGATCTTTTCATACTTGTTCGGATTTATATTCTTGCTCTAGAATACCTTACATGATGCTGTCACGTCATTATCACGGATTGGTACTATATGGATCTTGTCATACGATGTTATCTCCCTTGGGATGCATCAGATACAGTTGTCATGTGCTTTTCACGAATATCTTGTATTTCATGTACACCGTTTTCATGTATACTCTTGTGCAATCTTGTACTCTCTTGATCACGTGAGCAAACATGATAAAAACCTTTTGTATAAGGTAACGTAACTTGACTGGATCCTTGTGTATTGATTGGGGAGGGCGAGTAGGAAATGGTTATGTGATCAAATCCCATCTTGTACAAATTCTTGTGAAATCTTGTAAAATCTTGTATATGTCCTAAACCCGTTTATATAACCATCTCGTGCTCTAAATCACAGGCTACCTACAGTTCTTACTTATCGTATATATATATTTCCAGTTATCAAATCTCTCTCGTTTTTATATATATTTCTTTACAGTCCATGTATCTTACTTTATGCATGCTTTACATTTCCCAACATGATATGAACTGCGTGAGATATATTGTGCTCGTTCCTGTCCTGACTGGACCTGTTGAAAATATTACAGATGATGATGGTGACTGCCCCACCTTCTATGGGACACATGAGGGTGACCTTCAGGAGCCTGAGGAGCATCTAGCTCAGTAGAGGGTGCCTAGTCTAGTCTAGTGTTTACAGTTTTCATTTTGTATCGGACTGTTCCGATTGTTAGTTGTGACTTAGTTATATTTCAGGTCTTGTACTTATTTGTGTTGGACATCTACTTTGTGTGGTGTGATAACTCTATATATATTCAGTTCTTCCTTTCATCTGATTCCATATCATGTTCTATCTTTCCTAGACTTGTGTTTGAGATATAGAGTTGAGATGTTATGTTATACCTCCGTGCGGAGATGACAGGTTTATATATCTTGTTATTAGATGTTAGAAGTTATAGATGACCTATACAGCGTTCTACCGCCGACACTGCGGCGTAGGCTGGATGTACCCACGTTCTCGTGCCCCTAATCAGGGTGCGGGTCGTGACAGGGGGTCGCCGGGATCGGCCGGCTCTGCTGCTCACAGCGGCAACCGCAGTCCCGTCCGGCCTTGTGCTCCTCCGTACGTCGGCGAGGAGTCTCGGGTTGAGGGAGGAGGTAGGCGAGGTAAAGGTGAGGTCAGGGGGGCGGCTTGGAGACAAAGCTCTAGGGTTAGGGTTAAGAGGAACTTGGTTAAAGAAGGCTATATATATATATATATATATATATATATATATATATATATATATATATATATATATATATATATATATATATAGAATATATATCTAAATCTAATAAAACATCTATAAGCAATTCTTAAGACAAATAACAGAATTTAATAATAAAACCTAATAGGGATATCCAATTTAATAAAATAATAATAATAGACCATGGCAATAATAAAAATATAATAATAGTGATAAACCATAAATAAAAGGTAATAAATAATTATAAACTTGCTATTAATTATAATAATATGACAATAACTAAGGATTATAAATAATAATAGAGCCAATATTTATAAGGATAAAATTTGATTAGCACTAATAAAAGTAACCCTGATGATCTTGCCAACAATATTGTCAGATAGAAAATAGCATCATCTTGCATCTATATATATACAATATAAATTAAACCCTGATTATAAATAATTAATTAATTATTTAATTAAAATAAATTAACAAGCTATTCTTCAAATAAAAAAATAATTTTAAAAATTCCCTGAAAATTCAGGGGGGTTACAATCTACCCAACTTATAAGAATTTCGTCCTCGAAATTTAAAATAATTCTAATACCGAAGAAATAATAAGAAAATCAATGAAAAGTAAATATGTAAATTGTAACTTACTCAACAAGACAATTTACAACGATACTTGGGGGTTTATAGAGGGGTCAAAACTGGCATCATATCCTACAAGAATATGTTCTAGGTCCGGCATAGGTCATAGGATTTCCAAGTGATCAGGGAATAGATCGATATTGCATGGTCAAATCTAATAGGATAAGGAGAGGACACAAATAGTCTATTCTAAGGGAAAGATTTGTCAAACAAGTAGAGTTATTAAAATAGAGCACATAAAGGTATGTTTATGGGGGGCATAAATGTCATGTGTATGGTGCGGTTTGTCTAGATCATAATGGTGCAATTATTGGAAGAAAAATCCTACTATTGTGCTTTAATTACCCAAGTCATGGTAAGGGATCAAATGATATGAACCAAGGAAAGGATAATAGGAAAACTTTTATTTGCTAAATGTCCGACTAAAATCAGTCTAAGATGGCTACTAGGGTGCTAAGGGTATTACTAAAATAAGATATCATACAAGGTATACTTAACTGACTTAGTAGAAAGATGGTTCTACTATAAATCATAGCTAATAAAGGGTTATAAAGAGAAATTCTATATTAAGACGCAGAATAAAGAAGAGTTCAAGGGGGATGGGGTCGATTACAAATTTGAAGGTCCAATGTGAATAAATGTTTCAAGAAAAAAAAATGTCAAACGGTCGCAAATGAGATCCTAGGACAAGTTTACTATATCTTCATCTGCATAAAATAATCATAGGGAAAGCGAATCAACATGCACTAGGTTGGCCAGACCATCATGCACCGATTCTGATTAGACAACATTTTAGTGGGTGCACCCAATAATATATGTGTCAAGAACAAGCTTGAGAAAAGAAGAAGCTTGTAAAAACTAGGCTATAACAGCAGTATTAGTCAAGACGATAAAATAAACGTACAGAAGAAAAGAAAGTATAAGATAGTTCAAGTCCAAAACACAAATAATGATTTGACCTTTCTAGTTCCCCTATGAATCTCTAACCTTAGTTGAGCTAGGGGATAGGAACCCACAAAGTTATGTCTAGGTAATCTAAATACTTATACCAACATATAGTCAGTGTTATCCAACTATAATTTCTTAATGGTCCTGAGAAAAGTATGATGCTAGACTACAAGGTATACTACCCAACTTATAAGAATTGAACTAGTACCTCTAACTGTCTCTTTAGGGAAGCAAGTTTATCCTACCAAATTGTAGCAACAACATAGAATTTTCTAGAGAAGCAATAATAATCCTAACATGAGAAAAAAAAGTCCTTTGGTCTATTCAAAAGGATATGACGTAATAATCTGCTTTCCATTATTGCTTAAGAAAACAAAATTTTGGATCGATAGTACTAGAATTATGCAACACGATAAATAGTAAATCAGGAAAGAAAATAAACTAATTAGATAATAAAAAAAATCCTTACAGCATTTAGCTCGGCAACCGTGGCATGAGCTAAAGGTGAAAGAAAATTTTTATTACAGAAAATATCAACCAATATTGTCTACAGGTAAAGTAACAAACAACTAAATAGATATTCCTAATATTAATACTAATAATATAATACTAAAATATAGGAGAAGATATACTGGTTGACGGATTTGGAGTATGGTCAAGAAAAATTTATAGACATCTATAGCTCTAAACAATTAGGGAATCATGATACTAGTTTAGGGTCGAGAACAAGGATGATAAAATTTTAAGAAGAAGACATAGTCACATGGGTCGATGACTTAACTATAACTGCATATAATCACTATCATGGCTATGAAAAATATGGCAACTAAGGTGTGACACTTCTATCTCATTAGAGTAACATCCTCTATGTTTATTTCCTCATCAAGATAAAAAAAATCAAATTCCTGTAAATAAAATTTCTTCATAAATTCCTTCAGTATAAAATCTTTAAATCAAAACAATCATCCACCAATTTCCTTAATCTCTTTAAGATCGTCGCATATAATCATAATTATAACTTTAAAATACCCAACCAATCCTTTTATCATCACACCAACTCCCTTTTATTTTCCCCCTTTTTTTTTCCTCAACTTTAATTCAGTTTACCTAATATAAAGATTGTAACTCTCTTATGAAAATACTTAAATCAATCACCGAGATAAATATTATCATAATACTAAATTCTTCTTCTTTTTTCCAAAAGAAACTTCAATAAAAATTTATCAATCTAAAAAAAAGATTTAAATCTCAAAATTTTTTTTTCAATCAAAATTTGTTCCATCAAACAAAATTCAATCACAAAAAAATACCTCAAATTTCTAAATCGATCCTCGAAATAAACTTTATTATAGTACAAACATCCTTTTCTTTTCTCCTCAAAATTTTAAGATTAAAATTACCCAACTCCAAATTTTAAATCACTTTATGAAATGCATCAAATTTCTAAATTCTTCCTAAATAAACCCTTTTTTTTCATCAAGGTCAAAATATTCAATCTTTAAAGAAATATAAATCTCATAGGCAACTCTTAACTATTTCTATTTACAATCATCTATCCTCAAATTTAAATTTTTTTTTATTCTTCTATTTTGGAAACCAACATAAATCATCAACCAATTTAAATCTCATGTAGCAATGTGAATATTTAAATTTTTAATCATCAAGTTGATTTTATATCCTCTCTAACCAATCATAGAATTTTTTTTTTTTAAAAACTCAAATCAAAACTTTAAATCATCCTCTCAAATCGATCATCGAGTTTATTTTATTAATCAACTTCTAACAGTCTTTCCCATATGAGTATAAGTAATCTTTCTCACTATCATTCGAAATTGATATATCATTACTACTCAACTTTGAATTAACTAATCATTCATGCAAAAATTATATCTTTCAAAAATATGGTGTTCATCAACCTGCAATATTTAGTACTTTCCAAGAATTCAATTATAGACTCAACCGCATAATTAGCTGCCAAGGTAACCCATCTAGCCATATAGTTAACTCAAGAGTGTATATAGTATAGCATCTTCCAAACCTCTATCAATCATGACAAGCAAAGGGTACGGTAGATTAGATCGAGAAGGATATAATTGCAAGGAAGTCAAAGAGTCAGAAGATATAAATCAAAGAAGAGATCAAGTATTTCGAGGAGTTTGAAATGAGTCGAAATCAAACGAGATCAAAGGATAAAAATAATCAATTGTGGATGAGACACAATAGTCCTAATCCTATACGCATGCTTGCTTGGTACGGTAAAGTAACCAAACAATATTTTTTCGACCTGCATGGGCCACCACTAAAAACATGTCACGCCCTGGTTCCAAAATATGTGGGACCAGGAACACGTGGCGTGCCAGCTGTACGATCAAGTATAGAAAAACCCCAATTTAATGGACTATACTCGATCGTAGTACGCTGAAGTAACAACTAAATAACAATACAGGTAGGTAAATACTAATCTCATCCACAGGAAAAATCACAGAATAAA
This sequence comes from Iris pallida, assembly GCA_029216955.1. Taxonomy (NCBI): domain Eukaryota; kingdom Viridiplantae; phylum Streptophyta; class Magnoliopsida; order Asparagales; family Iridaceae; genus Iris; species Iris pallida. Next base: position 4,799,865 of record JANAVB010039620.1, read on the forward strand.
GCTGGAAGGAATGAAAATAACTCTGAATCAAACTACAAGTCATGACTAGTAGAAAATAATCCACCAATAAATGTATGAAAGAACTACTAAAAGAGTACAACTGAACCAGAAAAGAAATAGATAGCCACTAGCAGAAATTACCTAAGAACTCAAGAAACTCACGAGGCTCAACATTGAAGTCCTCGTCCGCAAAAGTCTCCAATCTCCGTAGTCCGTCGGTACCTGTGCTCGTCCCAATCTGGAAAAGGTGCCAGGTCCTCAGAGGGACGTAACAAGTACATAAGAAATCGACATGCATGATAGTACAGGGCAGTATATAAATAACTAGAACAAAATGTAACATAACATCTCCCCAACCAATCAAGGACATGATATATCATGCGACATACGACAGGTAAACTAACCATCTATGTGTAATGCACTCGAGACATCTCTACTGGTGCATGAGGGAGGGAGAAGAAGAAGAAACTGCCACCAAGCATTCTACGGTTTAAGAAACGAGGGGCTACGAGCATCCAGCGTCCATTGGAAACAGAATTCTCATACACCACTAGTAGACTCTCCCCACCCAATGTATATCTGTACCGTATACGCAATACAAATAATATGCAAGACGTCATAGTATATATAAGTAGACCTGTACCAACCACTAGACCAGACGCGAACTCACGTGCCAATGATCAGTCGACACACAAATCCATGCTCTCAACTCACTCATATAGTGATCGTGTATGATACGGTGTCCGGCTAGAAGGTACCACATACCTTCACAATACACGGGATAAGTCCACTACTACCAGACGCGTGCACACAACTGAGAAGTAACTAGGTAACATAAACTAACTACAAAAATATACAATCAAGCAAGGTGTACTTGCCTGTGTCCAGCAACTGAGTATCCGATTCCGATGTAGAGTCCGAGTTCCGAGAAGCAAACAATCCTAAACAAGCATAATTTATAATTAATCTCTATTTAACAATTTACTAAATTGATTAATTGCTAATTAACCAACAAACATTAGTATTTTATTAAAACTAGCTAACTTGTACCAATAATTATGAATAATACTTATACAATAATAAGTATGTAAATATACTTATTATCATACATTTATATTCTGTAATTAATAATACAACATGATATTTAGTAATTAATTAATTAATTATAATCAATTAACTACTCAATTTAATACACACGTGCATACACAATTCCTAATAATACTAACAAAAATAGTAAAAGTCCTTAAAAATTATTTCTAGTCTATTATAATAATAAACTAAATAATACCAGAATAATAAATATATATTATATATATATTTTTACAGAAATAAATTTATTACCATTAAAACTATTTATTAAATAAATAGTTAAATAATACATAATAATTCAAAATAAATCTTGGTAATTCACTATAAAACCTAAATTTAACCATTAAATCTAAATTCACTATTCTACACAATAATAACACATAATTAGTAATTATTTAAATTAATAAATAATTATTAAACAATTTAATAAATAATTCTAAAATAATTCTAGAAATTACTTTTAAATCCTAAAAATTAGTAATAAATATAAAATACCTAAAATAATTTCCAAAATAGTTTAATTATCTATTTACAACAGAAACCTTAACATTTACCCATTTACAAATAATTATATAATTAATATCGATTAATTATATAATATACTTAGTAATCAAAATTACTCTTCTAAAATCTAAATAAATATAAATAAATATAATTAAATATTGAAAATATTTTTATGCAGTAAAGTATATTTTTACAAACATTTTCTATATAATATATATTATTTATTTAACAACCAATTAAATAATATAAATTAAAAAATGGTAATTGGAATTAATTTAAAAATCTAAAGTTCTCGGTTTTTAATATAAAATAATTACAAATAAAATTCTATAATTTCTGGAAAAATTGTTATAAAATACTACATAAATTTTACAAACTTTTTCCTCTACAAGATTTTATTTAATTAATAATAAAATTATTAATTAACGATTAAAATAGTAAATACAAACAATTAATTAACCGCGTATAAAATTTATAAGTAAATAGTAATAAATAATAATAAATAATATTAATTCACACAAAATTTAATGTAGATCCTATACTTAATTACTAATGATCCCTTTCAATTAGATCTAATTAATTACCAATAATTAGGCAATAATTAACACTAAAAAACTGAATTAATTGGATTAAAAACCCTAAAACTAGGGTTACAGTAAAAAAAATAAGATTTCCCACGTGGAAGAGCCACGGGATCGCTCGGGGGGGTTACCTGCCCGCCGCAGGGGGTCGGGGTCGGCCTCCAGGCGCGGTGGCGCCGCCGGGGGTCGCCGGGATCGGCCGGCTCTGCTGCTCACAGTGGCAACCGCAGTCCCGTCCGGCCTTGTGCTCCTCCGTACGTCGGCGAGGAGTCTCGGGTTGAGGGAGGAGGTAGGCGAGGTGAAGGTGAGGTCAGGGGGGACGGCTTGGAGACAAAGCTCTAGGGTTAGGGTTAAGAGAAACTTGGTTAAAGAAGGCTCTATATATATATATATATATATATATATAATATATATCTAAATCTAATAAAACATCTATAAGCAATTCTTAAGACAAATAACAGAATTTAATAATAAAACCTAATAGGGATATCCAATTTAATAAAATAATAATAATAGACCATGGCAATAATAAAAATATAATAATAGTGATAAACCATAAATAAAAGGTAATAAATAATTATAAACTTGCTATTAATTATAATAATATGACAATAACTAAGGATTATAAATAATAATAGAGCCAATATTTATAAGGATAAAATTTGACTAGCACTAATAAAAGTAACCCTGATGATCTTGCCAACAATATTGTCAGATAGAAAATAGCATCATCTTGCATCTATATATATACAATATAAATTAAACCCTGATTAGAAATAATTAATTAATTATTTAATGAAAATAAATTAACAAGCTATTCTTCAAATAAAAAAATAATTTTAAAAATTCCCTAAAAATTTAGGGGGGTTACAATAAGTTAATATACATAAATCATAATTTTGTATGGATTTTGTATAAATTATATTTACCTGGAGTAGGTGTAGGATGTGCCAGGTACGCATCATAATCCTCATCCCAATCCTCATTGTCAAAAGGAATAGCTGGTTCATCGGATGGGATGAGCTCTTGATCAATGGAATGTGCTGAAGCAACATCCTCAACTACTTGTGCCTTTTGTGGCAAAGTCAAGTGAAGTGCTGAGCTGAGACGTCCCGGAGATAGGACCGTCACCGCTTCCATTGACGCTGCTGGTTGGGAGGCCGAGGACCCTTCTCCAGGGTGAACTGAAGAAGATGCAACATGTTGCGGCTCATCCACCTGAGTGTCACTCTCCGGGGTAATGGCTCTTGATCTAGAAGGCCCTTTAGTGGTAACCTTCTTCTTCTTTTCTGGGGTCTTCTCTAGAAGAGTTACAGCTGTACCTTGTTTTCGTTTGCGGGTTTTGCCAATAATGATAGGCTCTGCAGCTTTTTCTCCCATTCCCATTGGGATTACTTCCAGATATGCATCTGGAACAGCAGTTTCGTCAGGTACGTCTGATGGTACCTTGACTGGCTCTTCAAGATTTTCCTCCTTGGGCCATCTTAGACTACCTCTCAGGTTATAGCCATGGGCAAAAGAACGGATAGAAGCATAAAAATGAGCATACGTATGAAGTATACGTAGCTCGGTGGTGCTGGTAGCAGTCGATATTCGAAATTTAGCACCGGTGCAGGTAGTGCTAAAATATCTCCAGCCCCTTGTACCATCAATCAGTTTTCCATAATGACGAAAACTGGTAGAAGGATTGCCAACATAAAGTTGGTCATATCCGAATTGGCGAGAGAACCGGCTTAGCAGATATGGTTCAAACGTGCAACCGTCTTCATTTCTGTACATCAAATGGGGAGGTCTGATGCACTGAAGCCATCTGAAAACAGGTGCTGACAATAAAGTCCTTCCTTCAATTTCATCTTCAAATTGAACGCCGAAACAGTCAGCTGGAACTGGTGGCCGGGTACAGAAGAAATTCCAACCATAAGAATAGTTCAATACTGCACTGGTAAATGCTACTGTCGTGGCAGTCCATGTGGCTTTGCTGAACTTCTGGAGGAAGACTTCTGTATCATCTCCAAGGCCTGGCGGTAACAAATTGCAATTGTGAAGCAATAACCAGCCCATTAAGTAGGTGTAGGGCATTTCTACCCTAGGGAATATGTTCCGGTGAGGAGCATTATTGTTCAGTTCCTTACCAAAAGTCCTCAAACCTGCGTTGATGCGGCACACCATTGCCGACAGCAGGTTGATTCTGGCTTTAAACACCAAACTTACCACTGGCCATAGCACATTTCGGTGGATCCTATCAACTGTACTGGTTCTCGGTACAACCCATCTTCTCAACCACAAAGAAAGAAAGCCTGCCAGCAAGGCTTTCTTGGAGATCTTTTGGCTGCCATATCTGAGGAAACTCAAGGCTTCGGTTCCTGCAAAGAATTCCCCTGTCTTGGTGGACAAATATTTGTTTAGGAATTTGTAGCCAATCATCATATCCCATACTTTGTCAGCAGGGATTGTTGAACCAGTATTGATGGATGGAGCTTTGTTCTCCTGAAATCTTTCTTTATCATCTTTGGATATCTTATCCTTGTGATAAAAGAGATATGTTGTCCACTTGTTGATGTACGCTAAATGAGATCCACTCTCATGTATAGTAGTATAAATCATATAGTAGTACATCAACTCTTCATATACCTCAACCAGTTGAGGATTTTTTTCCCTTATCTCTGCTAGCTCCCTGTTGGAGGGAACATATTCTTCAATGGGGCTTCCTCCATTGGCAACTTGGAGATGAATTGCATCTCGTTAAGTGCGAGACCTATTTTACCTTTTGGAGTCGCAAAAGTTCCTGTGGAACTAATATATATTTCCATCAGAGCCATGAACAAATTACTGTTCGGTGGTATACCCTGACTGGTGGAGGCCACTGCTTCATACAGGCCAATGTCCTTTAGCTCCGTCTGGAAGTTCCTCATAATCCAGACACTGATCTGAATCTAGTTATAGTTAAATGGAGTTAGCCACCCTGGTAGTCTGGGGTTGGCTTGTGGATATAATATTGCAGCCCTTATGAACTTATTTATGAACATTTGGATCTGCACTGGTTGAATCAGAGCAGAATCCTCACTTGGAGTAAATCCTGGCAAGAGACCGATGAAGGGGACAACTCCACCACTGGGAGTGCTGGTGTAGTAGCCCATGTCATTTGCTCTATCCCTCTTGAAGATGTTCCTTCCTGGTCTACCATGACTACTAGGAGTCAGGTTCCATAACATCTTTCGGGGATGGGTGGCATGGATGAATACAGACAATGGATAATCTCTATCCATGTCGGGGAGGTACAAGGCTCTATCTCCAAACTTCAACACCCAAGACTCCTTCTTGGGTTGTGTTTGCGATTTGAAGTCTATCGCATCTAGGAAAGCTGGCTTTGCAAATTGTTGACCATCCAGCGATGTCAACACTTCTCCATTTATCATAGACAGCAACATCCTGTCCCCTTGTGCAGCTATCAGTTGTGCCCTCTCTGCAGGATATTCCGGGTTCGACTGGGGAAACTCAACGTGGGACAGGTTCTCCAAATAATTTGAACCCACTATACCGGTTGATGAGCCAAATACTTCTGCAAGTGGGTGAATTTGCAAATCCACTGCCAAAAAAAAGAAAAATCAAGTTAGTAAAAATCTAATTTGAAATTTTACGCAGATGATTTGGTCTGAGTTTTTACACATAAAAAGACTCTGACTATGCAAGTTTTACGCTTATTAAAGTTGATAAAAACTTTTAAAGTGAAAAATTTCTTTTACACAAAGTTTTTTCACTTATGAATTTTTACGCTGGCACATATTGATGTAAGCGTATTGTGAATTTTACGCTGGCACGTGTTGACGTGAGCGTATTTTAATTTTTATGCTGGCATATATTGATATGAGCGTATTGTGAATTTTACGCTAGCATGTGTTGACATGAGCGTATTTCGATCTTTATGCTGGCACATGTTAACGTGAGCGTATTCTAATTTTTATGCTAGCACATGTTGATGTAAGCGTATTTTGAAATTTATGCTGACACGTATAAACGTGGGCGTATGTTCTTAATTTTATGCTGACACGTATAACATGGGCATATTTAATTATCTCAGTTTCTACGCTGACACGCATAACGTGGGCGTGAAGTGACTCGGGTTTTCTTCTCCGACGAACTTGCGACCGAAGTTCAGTGTTTTACCCTTCATTGCCGGAGCCACGGCGGGGTTGCTCTGTTGAGGCGTCGTTGATGATGGGACAGGGGTTTTTGTGCGGTCGGCCGATGATGAATCGATGACGGGCTTCTTGCCCTTGCTGCCGGCGGTGGTCTTCTTGGGGGCCATCGATTTAAAGTGAGAGAGAAAGACGAGAATAATAGCAAAGAGATCGGGATTACAACAGACAAAGTAAAGTTCTATCTCTATTCGAACAGCCCTATTTATAGAGAATTTTGAATCGGTTCGAATTCTCGACTTTTACGCTGACTGTTGGATATCCCAACTTTTACGCGGATGACCGTTGGATATCCCGAATTCTACGCTGACTGTTAAAAATTCTGAATTTTATGCTTCTGTTCAAAGTATTTCAAATTTTGAAAATAATTTGAAAACTTTGAAGGGGGTCTTGTAGGAGCGTAAAAAGTGCTTCATGGACTAAGTCAAAGAAGTTGAGAACTTTACGCAATTCAAACTAAGTCAGACTCTACGCAAGCTACTCTACGCTCGCTGATTTACGCGAGCTACTCTCTACGCATGCTATTCTCTACGCGAGAAGCTTTTACGTGAGAGTTATCTTCCACTTTTACGCCGAGAACAGACTGTCAGGCCGCATTTAATGCGAGTGATTTGATCTGACAGAATGATTTTCTAACAGCAGGATTGCACAGAAGCCGAGGAAATCTTTTCACCGAGCCCAAAGCTTGTCGTTTAGTGTGTAGATGGGCTAACTTTACGTCCAGAAAATAGCTTCTTTTACGCACGATAGCTATTTCGAGCTTTTAGGCTCAAGGCTATAGTGTGCGTAAAGTTTATTTGAGCTAACTTTATGCTCAAGGCTATTTTTAGCCACTTTACGCTGGAAGCTTATTTTGGGCTATTTTACGCCAGTCTGCTACTTTACGTAGGGAGTATGTTTTGGGTCATTTTTACGCTCGAGCTTTCCTGACTACATGGGAACGTGGTTTGCTTACGTGGCTTTCATGCCACACTTATCGAGGAACGTGTGTACGTGCTTTCCCCATTTTGTTGAAGAAGTGGGACACGTGTCATCATGCGTAGAGATCAAAACTCTACATGGGACACGTGTCACTGAGCGTAGAGGATGGTTTACATCGTGGGTGACAGTTACTCGCGTAGAAACCCATTTTTGTTGCTTTTTACGCACAAAGGGTTAAGTCTATAAATAGACTTATTTTCAACACAGACAACATCAAGAGATCAATAGAGACAGGAGAGGAGATTCTGAGAAAACTCATATTTTCAGAGTGATATTCCAAGAAGTATTTCTTCAACTTTTTCTCAAGAACAGGGTGAAACAAAGCAAGAAAGCATTCGACTTTGCCACCAGTGCCGTTGCTCGATACCTTTCCGGTGACTTAGTTCTTCTGATTGTTCGTCTTCTTCAAGCAGTTTTCTTCATCATCATCATATGGTCCAAGGAACAAAGTGATCGCTCTCAGATCAGACTTCCATAGCAATACTTCCCAGAATAATTTGTACTTTGGTACTTTTTCTCGTTTTCTTTCAAAAGCCAATTTTTAAGGCATTTTGTTAAGTGAAACAGTCATGTATGATCATACCTCTGAACTTCCTTCCTAAAAAGAGCACCTTCCTCATGATCTTCTACTCGTACTTTCAGCACATAAAAAGGGTAACAGATCCACAAAATTCCCGAAACAACCACGTCGATGTCACCTCTGAGTTGTTTCACTTCCGCCAAAAAACAAATCACCCCCTTACATAGAACTTCCACGTCCATATTACCTCTGAGTTGTTCTATGTACCCTTCATGGAGTCCACTCCTGCTACGTCCTCATTACCTCTGAGTAGGAAGGCTCCATTGAGGAAACCCTCATATTTACCACGTCCTCATTACCTCTGAGTAAGTATGTTGGTTTTCTCTCGACTTATTATCCGTACCCAAGACCGGAGTACGCCAAGGATAATAGGCCCACAAATGTCTTCTGTTGACCACAAATGTCCTATGTTGACCACAAATGTCCTCTGCTGACCACAAATGTTGTACTAAGTTTTCTAGTACATGCGCCTCATTTCTCATCATGTCTGAGGAGCCCAGCTGCTCCATAGCATTCTTTCTTCCGATACCAGGAACTTCCATAGCCACCTTATTGTGGAATTGTTCTAAGTATCCCTATCAAACTTGTTATCTGTACCTAAAACCAAGGTATGCCAAGGGTAACAGGTCCACAAATAGTCCTCCAATAGGGCAAATATCATAAAACCACAAACGCAACAAACAATACAAATGAAGGGTAAAATAAAACATGCTCTTTTACTTGAAAGTCAAAGGTACTACATGTTCTGGGACCACGTCCCTCTCAAAAAAGAAAGAACATAAATAAAGAAAAAGGCCGACTATGGTTCGGCGACACAAAATTCTCTGAGACGGTCCCTCAGCAAGGCAGTCGACCGCTCAAATCGCTGCTTGGCCCGACGCTCAACCTCCTGAGTCAGTTGCTCCGCATCCTCCAGATGCGCGTGAGCCCGCCAGCACTCTTCAAGCCTTTCCAGAGCATGCTCCAAGCCAGCAGAAGCTCGAGTGACCTTGTCGGCTTCCTGAATAATCAGCTCCTTATCGATGCGGGCGGCCTCGAGCTCAGATTCCAAGAAAATCAGTTTCCTCTGAAGTTCGAGGATCTGCTCTCTCGTATCAATTATCCTACGAGAGGTGACCGCTTTCCGAGCCGTACAATCCTCTCCCCTGCAGCTCAACTGATCATACTATAGAGACGGGTGGTGGAGGTCCCCCATTATAATCGGCTTGGCCGTATCCCGAGCAACCCTTACCTTCTCCATGGCAGTTATGAGACATGCACGCTCTTGATCTATTGCTGCAGACAGATCAACTTGTCGTAGCACTTGAAACTGGCCACAAAATGATCAGCCTCTAGCAATTTGGGCTCCAGGAGCTCAACTATCCCTGCCCCGCCGGAGAGGGTTCTAAGGATTTCAATCTGGCCCCGGGTGCATTGACGGGCCAAGGCAAAAGAGGTCCCCCTCTCCACCGCAGCCTCAATTCCTCGCCTCAGCTGGCGGTAGAAACTGTCAACCACATCCTTTAACGCTTCATCCAGAACTTCCATAGAAGATGGCGTCAAAGGAAGAGTAGCTGGCAGTGTCGAGGAAGATGCACCAGAACTTGATGCCCCTGCCAGAAGGGAAATAAGTTCCGAGCGAAAAGACGCTTGAAGAGCGGCTAATTCCTCCTCCGCAGCCCGAAGGGTCTGGAGACTCAGTAGGGCGGAAAGGTCGACCCCCGGAGCCACATGAACAGAGGAGAGGGCGGGGACCATTTCTCTCTGTCCCGGCCATTCTGCCTTCTGCTCTCCCGAACTCGATTCAGCGGGAGGTCCCTCAATGTAAGATGGAGGAGGAGGAGGCACACTCTCTCTGGCGGACTCTACCCTGACAATGTTCGTCAAGGGCAGTGAAGGAGCAGGACCTGTATGTCCAGGGCGACCATCAATCAGCTTAACCCGAAGGATGTGAAGATAGAGCAGATGAACCTCCTCACTAGTCAAGACTTAGCTTATCTTACCAGGGAGAAGTTGTTGAAGCTGAGGTTCGCTCATGGCTGTCGTAGCCTCTTCACCAGCGACATCCGAGCCAAATTCAGCGGGTTCTTCTACCCCAGCCACCCCGAAAGGAGATACAACTGGATCAGCGTCACTCGACTGAGGTTCAGCAGTATCAGAGACGAGTTCAGTAAAGCCCACGTCGCCGTGGGTTGAGACCTCAGCAACAGGAGGAACCTCAGCCGTCACCGAAAGAACCCGGACAGAAATAATCTCGGCACACATGTCAATAATCAAAGTGGTCAGGGCCGGGTCGACTTCAGAGCCAGGGGCCGGTTCTTGAGAGTCCGATTCTTCTGACGCCTACAAAGAAAAAATAATAATTAGGTCATAGTTCAAAAGAAGGGCTAAAGAAGAAAATGGTTGTAATTCAATTCACCTCTGAAATGGCGTCATCCTCGCCTCTCTCCTTGATGAACAGCCTGCGAGGCTTAGACTCAGTCCGTTTCACAGAATAAGTTCTGTCGCCAATGGCGGGCTCATGCCTACTTCGCTTGCGCGAAGGACCAGGTACGACATGCGGCTGATCCACCACCACTTCGTTCGCAGGAGGAAGAGAGTTATCGGGGTCATGCTCGTCATCCTCTTCGTCTGTATCGGTAGACTCCGAGTCCGACATAGCAACGGTGTTCTCCCGTTTCTTCTTCGCCTTGGACCCCTGGGGCTTCTCTGCCAAGCCAGTACCAACAATAAAGCTGTTACTCGGGTCAAAGCCAACAGGAGGCTTACTCGCCGCAACATGGTATAGAGCCGCCAAATACATGATCTCCCCCGGCGCCTCAGCATCAGGAACTGAGAAGCTGGTACGGGTGTGAACCGTGTCATAATAGTGCCAGGCCCTGATACCGTCAAGGACGCTACCTTCAAAACCCAGGCAAGAGCTGGGACTGTCCAAGAGTAGCTGACTATACCCAAACTGTCGGGAGAACCTACTGGGCAAGTAAGGTTCCAAGTAGATAGTTTTGCGGTTGCGGTATACTAGGTACGCAGGACGGATGTTACGCAACCAAAGGAGCATCTTCTCAGGCAAGAGGTGAGGAGGTCCGGTACCATCAATATGTACGCCCCTCACTTCTTCATCGGTAAAACGAGGAACAGACATAAAAAAGTTGTATCCGTCCACTCTCGCCAGCACCCTCCGACAGGCTGGCATAGTGTTGCACTTCCAGGGCTGATGGTGATATTGGAAGATGAAAGCATCATCAGCTGTAACGTCGTCTTCTGTGCCAGGCCTTATCAAAGACCGGTAGTGCATCAACAACCAGCCCATCAGATAATGATAGGCTAGTTCAACGCGTTCAAAGTCCTTCGCCGTGTTACGGGCGATGACCTTGGACGAGAAGACACGGAGGCCACGGTGTATGCTGCACACCATGGCCGGAAGAAGAGCTAGTCTGGCCCCAAAGACCAGCTTCACAGCAGGGAGGATAAAGTTACGGCTGATCCTCTCAATAGAACCAGCCCCTCCCGAGACCACGTAATTCCGCAGCCACACCATCAGGAACCCTGCCAGGAGTGCCTTCTCTGACAGCTGCTGAGTACCCTGATAAAAATAACTGAAGGAGTCATTTCGACTCCCAAATCTGTCGTTCGTGGTCCTCGACCTCTTGGCAGTCAACACCAGGTCCTGTACTTCCTCCTGGGTTTGAGGATTTCGAGGAAAAACTCGGCCTGAGGCGCCTAGCATAAAAAGGTGTATGAGCCATGTCCGGGTGTGAGGAAGGTTCTCTTCCAAGCTACCGTCCTTCTTGATGGACGTCTGGTGGCAGGTGCTGTGATGACATAGTAGTTCCCGGTATACGGCAACAAAGCCCAGGAACTGCCGATCCAAATCCTTGAACTCTTCGTTCGTCGGGGTATACACTTCAAAGACTTCTTTCCCCCAAGACAGCTTGGAAACTGTATGCATCTCGTGGAGGGCGAGTCCCATCTCCCCTTCAGGCGTGAAGACGGTTTCCGTCTGCCGGTTGTACATCTCCAGGAGAGCCATGAACAGTTTCTTATTCATGGACAGACCGTGACAGGGGCCCCGAATGGCGTGATAGAGGCCGATGTCACGAAGGAGAGTCTCATACTTCCGCAGAATCCACGTGGTCAAATTAGCCCACGAAGGGATGGGATTTATCCAGTTCAACAGCGCCAACCGGCCAACGGGATAGGACCCCTTCCGAGCAAGCTGGTTCAGGAAAGTGTCGGCTTGAAAGAACTTAAAATTGGGACCCTGCACATTTGAGAAGGTACCCGGGGCCAATCCCATCACGTAGCAACTGACCGATACCTTGCCCGTATACACTGACCCCAAGTTTCTGTTATAATAGATGTTACCCACAAACATCCCCGACTGGCTCGGAGTTAAGGAGTCCACCATCTTTCTGTCCATCGGCAGCATGTTAAACCATGACAGCAGAAAATGACGCTCCATCTGAGGAATGTGGATCGCCATTCCGTCAGAAGTAAAGCTCCAACTCTCGGATATATCCAGAACTTGGGGGTTCTTCACAGTCAAGGCATCCCCAAAGTGGAATGCAGGCTTCATGAATTCTTCCTCCAATCGCTCCGAGTTCATCATGGCACAGAGAAAGTAGAAGGACTGGTTCTTGATAGCATTCAGCCTCTCCACAGGCTCATCTTTGGAAAGCTGGTTCAACACATACTGGACTATGTGGTCGAACCGCACACCCACAGCAGATTGGGCTGAACCCACTAAAGGCTCTCCCGCAGGATTAACTGGCAGATTCACTGAAAAAGACAAAAGAAACAAGTTAGAAGATGGCCAGGTAAAACCACTTAGTGTTTCTGGGCTTATGTGGCTCTGATTAGGTAGGTCCTTATGCGGCATAATTAAAAAAAGGGGAAGGGGCTTATGCGGCTCTATTTTGGCGAGGCTTCATGCGGCCCAGTTCAAATGAGCTTATGCGGCTCGGTTTAGCGAGTGTTCATGCGACACGGTTTAGAAGAGCTTATACGGCTCTAATTTGATGCGGCCTCATGCGGCTCAGTTCAAATGAGCTTATGTGGTTCTGCTTAGTGCAGTCTCATGCGGCCCAGTTCAAATGAGCTTATGCGGTTCGGCTTAGCACGGTCTCAGGCGGCCCAGTCCAAATGAGCTTATGCGGTTCTGCTTAGCGCGGTCTCATACGGCCCAGTTCAAATGAGCTTATACGGTTCTGCATAGTGTGGCTTTATGCGGCTCAGTTCAAAGGGAGCTTATACGGCCCTGTTTTGTGGGGGTTCATGCGGCTCAGTTCAGAGGGGCTTATGCGGCCCTATTCTGTGGGTCCTCATGCGGTCCAGTGCTTATGCGGCCACGAGATGACTCTCATGTGGCTCAAACATGGGGCATACCCCCATACGGCTCGGACATGAGATGTACATGAAGCACGTACAGCACAATGAACTCGAACAGTTCAATGATGACGAAGAAGGCCCGCACATAAAACATGCGGCGTGGCCATGATGGTTAGGATTTTGAGTTCATGCAATTCCTCCCAACTTCTTTACCAGCAATGGCAGGGTGAACATCAGAATGGACTGTGGGTGCCGCAGTCGACGAGGAAGTCGCTCTTTTACCCTTCACCACAGAGGAAGCCTTGGAAGTCTTGGGAGCCATTGATGATCGGAGAAGGAAGAGAAGATGGCGACTTAGGGCAAGAATAGTTGAAGAGTAGTTGAAGAGAAAAGAAAGTAAAGTGTCTCTCTCTTCCAAGAGCACTCGTATTTATAGACAGACAGGGGGGCTCATAGATCGATGGACGCTTCAATTTATGTGCTGCCTAGGAGAGGAGACCGACTCTTGGATTTCTATCCCCCGCATGCAAAAGATTACTCATAATCATTAAGAATAAATCTAAGTATTTAAAGCTGACTCTTGGGATCCTATCCCAAAAGACGGCTTTAAATTAAAACAAATTAAGGGCAATTAATGAGATGCCTACGTGGCAGACAGAGCTGTATGCGGCCAGAGCAGCCCATGCGGCTAGAGAATTCCATACGGCCAGAGTAATCCATGCGGTCAGAGAAGTCTATGCGGCTACGTGGACATGTTTCTTATTCAAAGTATTTCAATTTTTGTAAAATTGAAAACTTTGAAGGGGGACTTGTAGAAGCATGAAAAAGAATAATAATTCATATGCGGTCCAGACTCAACATGCGGCTCAAAAGCTCGAAAGAATCTTATGCGGCTCGAAAAGACCCAGAGAGTCGCATGCGGCTCAGGGGCTTTATACGGCTCAGGAAGAGCCACGTGGCCTCATGCGGCTCAAAACAGGTCGATGACAGCTGGCCATAATTACTTCCTGCAGTTGGTCATTTAATGCTCTGACATAAAGTGACAACTCTGACGGCTTTGACATAATGAGGAGACGCGTCAGGCTCCTCAAAAGACGAAAAAATCTCTGACAGCCGGCACAGTCCATAAAGTCCAAAGAAGCTTTCTATGCGGACCGCCTAGATCACCCTTATGTGGTTTAGATTGGGGGTTCACCCTTATGCGGCTGCCACCCGCATGCGGCTGCCACCCGCATGCGGCTGCCACTCTCATGCGGCTCGGATTGTGGGGGCCACCCTTATGCGGTTCAGTTGGAGGCCACCCCCCATGCGGCTGCCACTTTCATGCGGCTCAAAATGTTGGGGCCATCCTTATGCGGTTCAGTTGGAGGCCACCCCCCATGCGGCTGCCACTCTCATGCGCCTCGGATTGTGGGGGCCACCCATATGCGGTTCAGTTGGGGTTCACTCTTATGCGGCTGTCACTCTCATGCGACTATGACCTTCATGCGGCTCGGTAGTCGGGGCCACACTCATACGGCTCTGCCAGGATGCCCCGTCTATGCGGCTCGCAGCACAATGGCAGTGGAGACACGTGGCAGAAGATCGACTAAGACTTATTCCTCCACGTTCGTACGACTCTCAGCATAATGGCGGTTGGGACACGTGGCAGAAGATTGACCAAGACTTATCCATTCGGATTTGATGCTATCAACAAATCATAACAATGTAGATTTGTTGCAATCAACATTAACTGCCCAGATCGATTTCCAACAAACCATGCAGATTTGGTGCAATCAACATTAACTGCCCAGATTTGTTACAATCAACATTAACAGCCCAGATTAATTTCCAACAAATAAGATCAAGACTAATCTTAACCAAATCCCTAACCGCCCACTTTTCAAGAAGTAATTACTGCATACCCTACTTATCACAAAGCCCTATAAATAGCAAGATGCCATTCCCTTACAAAAGGACTGGACACAGAGAACGGCGGAGGCACAGAGAGAGACATAGAGCAAAGAGCACCCAGCAAGAGCATTTCTTCATCAGAGTCGAAGCGACGTTCGATCGTCCAAGGAGTAAGGCAGAGTTGATAGCACTCTCCCAAGCCTCTACCGTCACCCCCCAGAAAACAAAACAATTGTACTTTAGATTGCTTTTCCTAGATTTTGTTCCTAGGCTCTCTTCTGTACAAGCGAGTTTGTAGTTGTGAAGTAAAAGTCCAGTCCTTCCATAAAACTGTTCTGTTCTTTTATAATCAATGACAAACAGGCAACATCAACTGCAGGAGACTTGGGAGTCCATACAGTCCTGTTCTTGGCAATAGCCACAGTGTGCTTGTTGCTCTTGGTATTGATCATATTCTCATAGCCTATCTGGTTGACTTGAACAACCAGAGTCTTCTGCGTCTTGCCGATCGACGCAGTGTCACATTGAGTTGTCACCTTCTCGTCGGAGAAGAAAGTCGTCCCCAGCAGAGTCGCCAGTTTGTTTGCAAAAACAAAAAGTTTATTCCAAACTTGTAAAAGAATAGTATAAAGTACAATGAATTCTGAGAAAGTACAACTATAGGAATCTGATCAGAAGACGATCACTCTATCCCTTGGACTATGTGAACTTGAAGACTGTTGCCTCTGGAGAATGCAGCAGCAATTTTACAAGAGTTCTTGATCTCTGTGCGTATGTATCTGATGCTTTCACAATGATTGGAAACTCTATTTATAGAGTTCAGGAAATAACTATTTTAGCAGTTATTCTGATGTGCACGAAGCAGGATTATGCCATACTGGGTTGCGCCAACCTCCTGTTGCGCCAACTTTCTTCGGTTATAAGTCGTGTACTAACTATATTTAGACACGTGGCATCATGTGATTGAGATGCACGTGGTCGTATACAGGATAGTAGACACGTCTTGAGAGATTAGTGGCATGTGTGCCACGTCATCCTGCTTTAGAAATGAAAATTGTCTCAACTTTATCAGGTTGCGCGAGCTTCAGTCAATGAGTAAAACTGCGCCTGATTGAGCCGCACCTAGACACGTGGCAGCTTTTGAGCAGAAGTCATTCAAAGTTCTTCTCTTAGAATTTCTCCTCCAAATATAGTATCTTCAGCTGCTCTGCGACGAGAGAGCTGAAGATACTTGGGCTCAGAATCACGAGCACAAGTGGATAAGTCGATGTCAAAGTGTTAAAAAATGATAGAAAGAATCATCGCATAAACAAGGTTTATGTTCCTTTTGCGACATCTACCCATCATCTGGATAATCGTCTTAGGGACTAAAAGGAATCCCATTACGAATATGATAAAGTACATACATTTTAAGGGTGGTCACATCGTCTTTGGAAGTAGATTTTGGCAAAATAGTAGAATAGACGATGCAATATAACTCATACAAAAATAAATTCAAATGTGCAGCTTTGAACTTTTCAGGACGGACATGATCAGGAGCACAAAGTTGGTTCTTAAAACTGTTTAAAGATGCATCTCCTAGAAATTCAATTCAGTGATATCGTCTAGCGGAGCATAAACATTTGGAATATTTAGTATCTTCGCTAGGTCGTTATCATCAAATTGAATTTTAATGCCAGCAATACGGCTCTTAATAGCGAAAGTGTCATCGGCTAAGGTGAAGTTACAGTAAAATAACCGAATAGCATTAGTAGCAATAGGAAAAGAATGAGTAACAAGGTTGTGGAATCCTAATGCTTCAAAGTAAGTTTTATGTGACGAAAAGATTGTCTACTTGATCGGTGCGTCGGGACATATGTTGCGAACTAAGAAATCCGTATACCATAATAAGGATTGTTCAAGAGTTTCGAAGAAAAACTCGTTGAACGCCCCGTCGTCCATTTGGACTGGCAAAAAGAGCAATCCTTGGATAGGATCCGAAGAGGAGGCTTCTTCGCTAGCCGCCGTCTTCTTTCTCTTAAAAGGGTTATGAATTCTAGGCATAATTTCTAAGAAATTATAGAATTTCTAAGAAATTAAAATAGAGAAAAGAAGGAAATTATACCTTCATGAAATCAAGTATGTAGAAAAGATCATGAGATTCCACGCACGAATCCAAAGTTTGGAGGAGAAATTCTAAGAGAATTTGGAGGAATCAAAGGTGGAAGAACTAGGGTTTGGGGCTCTTCCGCGCGGCTGCTGCTATGTTTGGAGGAGGAAGATGATGAATAGAAAGGGGGCCACTTTGGTTCTGACTTAAAATACTCGACACCAACAGAAATCGGGCCGAATTGGGTACGAGTTCGCCAGCTCTTCTGTTGAGGTATTTCGCATAGAAAGAAGTGCCACTTTGTATTCATCATTCCTTTTCAATTATTTAATTCCAAGTTTAGTAATTTTAAATTTCAATTAATATAATTAATATTATTTTATGAATTAAATTTTGTTACACAACGACTGTCTCAGATTAGCTGTAGGGGTACTGTCCCAAATAACGGAGGTTCACAGGGGAACGCTTAAGTACCGTTTCGCTTTAACCTTAGCCATGGTGACAGATAGACCTTTGTAGGCTTATCTTAAAAATAGTTTTTGCATATTAAAAAATAATTAATAAAATAAAATAAATTAATATTATTGACATATAAAATTTCTAATTCTCGACGTAAATAATTGAAACGATCTTCCACTAATAGTTTTAAAAAGATGTCAGCCAATTGTTTCTCTGTGTCTACATATTCTAGGTTTATATCTCCATTTGTTTGATGGTCTCTAAGAAAGTGATGTCGAATCTCAATATGCTTAGTGCGAGAGTGACATACAAGATTCTTAGTCAAATTGATAGTACTAGTACTGTCACAGAAAATGGGTATGTGTGTGTAATGTAAACCAAAGTCTTCTAAGGTTTTCTTCATCCATAAAATTTGTGTACAACAACGTCTGGCGGCGATATACTCAGCCTCAGTAGTTGATAATGTGACAAAATTTTGCTTCTTTCTAAACCAAGAGACTAGTGCCTTTCCTAGGAAATGACACGTATCGCTAGTACTTTTTTTTTAATCTACTTTGCATCCAGCAAAATCAGTATCCGAGTAACCGATCAGGTCAAAGAAAATAGTTTTGGGATACCATAAGCCGACAGAAGAAGTGCCTTTAAGGTATCGAAAGATACGCTTAACTGCACACAAACACAAACAAACAATAAACATTATATCAGGGCGACTAGTAGTTAAATAAAGTAAACTACCAATCATACCTCGATACTTACGTATATTGGCAGGTTTGCCTTGTCATCTACATCAAGCTTGGTTGAAGTTGCCATCGGAGTTCCAAGAGTTTGACAGCTTCCAAATTGAACTTCTTTAGCAAGTTTTTTGTGTACTGGACTTGATTAATGAACCTCCTATTGTTGGTTTGTTTGATTTGCAGTTCAAGGAAGAATTTGAGTTCTTCCATCATGCTCATCTCAAACTCATACTACATACACTTGGAAAATTCTTGACAAAAAGACTCATCAGTAGATCCAAAGATAATATCATCAACATAAATCTGAATTAAAAGAAGATTTCCTTTTAAAGATTTTATAAACAGTGTAGTATCAACCTTTCCTTTTGAAAAACCGTTATCAAGTAGGAAAGAGCTTAAATGGTTTTACCAAGCACGAGGGGCTTGTTTCAGACTTTATAAAACTTTTTTCAACTTGAAAACATAGTCAGGATTTTTGAAATCAACAAATCCTGGAGGTTGAGCTACATAAACTTCTTCTTTTATAAAACTGTTAAGAAATGTACTTTTTACGTCTATTTGAAAAAGTTTAAAATTATAAAAATATGCAAATGTACATAACATGTGAATGGATTGTAATCTCGCAATTGGGGCATAGGCTTCATCGTAGTCGATACCTTCCTCTTGGTTGTATCCTTGAGCTACGAGTCGGGCCTTGTTGTCACGACTCGTACCCGCTTTTCGGGATGCGAGTGTGTGCGTAAGCCAGCTACGTATCAAGCGGACTCTAGCCCAACTCGAATATGTATACGCTATCCAGAATAGGGTATCATGTCTAATTTAAACTATATCTTAATCCACAAGAATAATATAAAATAAGAATGAATATTATGACACATGGTCTACAGCCTACAAGCATATATATCCTATTAGACTCCAAAGAAATAATATGAGTCTATAAAGCTAGGCTAACAAGCAGAGTGCAAAATAATAGATGTGGATATATAATCACGAAAGATACCTGAATCTGAAGTAATCGACTACATCAAGATCAGCTAACTAACTCCGTGCAATCAACTACCTGAAGAGATTATCAGGTCCTCAAGGGACTAGCAAGATACATAAAACATGCCTATCTAACAGTTTATCATACATGAAGAAAAACCAGGATATAAACAGGAAAGGACTAATCAACTATGAAACATGAATTTGAGAACAACTACGCATAAATGAACTGCTGAAAGAAAACAAGTGAACACATGTCAAGAGATCAACAGATAACCAAACTCTCGCCCCGAGTGTGGACTCGCAGGTTTGAACAAATCACTAACCCTCGCCCCGAGTGTGGACTCGCATGTTAGTTCAAGACAGTCACCCTTGCCCCGAATATGGACTTGCAGGTGAAAACAGTCAACCCTCGCCCCGAATGTGGACTATTAGGTTAAGAAAATTGAAACAAGAAAATAGTAGTCAGTTACAACGTACTCATTCTACAATATGACTCAATCAAGTACATGGGAGAACGTGTCCAATATGAACTACAAGGCTAACTGTGAGCAAGGACTATATATCAATGAAATAACCAACTAGTATACATGATATGAGAAAAACATATGTTAATAATCAACTAGAAAAATTGGATAATGAGAGAAATAAGCATATAAATAAAGTTGTAAAGAAATACAAGGTATACTTGCCTGGTGGTAGCACATAGAACCAACACTATCCCGTCAATCGACGAGCCACAAAAGTCACTCTCATAACAGTCTCTGGGAGCTGAAACAGATATTACCAACGTGTTCAGAATAGTCAAATTGGCTAGCATAGCCTACCCATAAGTCTAATTCTGGACACATGAGCAAAACGGTAATTTCGGGTCAAAATAATATCCGCCGTTGGACCCGCTTTGTACCGAAAAATGTGCTAGTACCTACAGTCTCTAAAGTCATCGAAACATATGTCTACGGGTCCGTTATGACGATATGAACCCAACTATATGTCTAAAGTTGGATTTCGACGGGCCGTGTACAAATTTGCCCATTGGATCTGGTTGCGGACCCGCCAAAATAGCGTTCCGGTCGACCTTCTCAGAATCGGACCAAACTTGCCATACAAGACCAAAAAATAATACGGTCTTGTTGGCACAAATTTTATCTCGATATGACGAACGCGCACGAAGTAATTGACTAATTTACAAAGGAGCCGATACAGGGTATCTTGACGGATACGCCTCGATTTTATCGCACACACACAGCGAAATCGAGTTTCGTCGAATCCCATATGTTGACATCCATATGCATCTTTTGATGCTCATGGATTACGAACACGTCACCCGGTTCGTCGGGGCACACGTCGTATCGACGATTTTTATAAAGTTTCTACTATTTTGAAAACAATTTTTTGACAGTTTTAGAAATCGGTTTTCTTGGCATATAAGTAATCAATTTCGAAACTACAAAAAGGGTTATAGATTCCTATAGGTTGTCTTCCACCGTGTTTAATTAGTTATCAAAAATACTGAATATCGAGCCCTATTTCTGTCTTCCAAGTTGGGTCGATGGGCTGCTCCATACTCTATTTTGCGAACAGGATTTTATCAATTTTTGAATCAATTTTGTGGACTGATGGGTTCTCTATATCGAAACCTAAAAACTAAGGTTTCTAGATGGTCATATAGGCTCTCTACAGTATTTTACGGAATTGAATTTCGTGGAACAAGGAGGACAAAAATTTACCTAAAACTTTGGGTGGTTGCTGCTACTCACTGCTGCTGTACAGCAGACTTGCTGTGCGTGCGTGCATCCGCCGACGGCTCCGACGGTCCCTCGATGACGCTCCGGCATCAAGGTGGCCGTCCAAGCATCAGGGAAGGTTGGGCTAGGGTTTGGTTGGGATAGAGTTAGGGTTTTGATCGACTTATTCCTTTCTTCTCTCGGTTACAATAACCATGACTAAGGCCTTCTATAATAATAATTAATTAATTAAATATTTATAAAAATTCTAAGAATTACTATTTAATTCAATAAATAAAAAAAAATATTTTAAAATTTTCAGAAATAGGGATTACAAATCTACCCACCTTAAAAGAATTTTGTCCTCAAAATTTAAGGAAAAAGTCCGTCAATGATGGTAGAAGACGGGGTCCCTCTAGCTATCAATTATTCTCATAGTTATTTTGTAACTACTAATCCTCGAGGACTTCTACCCACCTTTGAATCAACCCATATGACCCAAGAACATACTAAGTGGGATCTCCTCAATCCAATATTCAAAATTTGTCTTCAAAAATAAATTCCAATACAATTTTTTTCATCCAATCGTACTACATTAGTTTTCTTCTTCTTAATTTCTTTCATCCTTTATTGATTGCTGAATAAGCATATTCATCCTCATTAATCCTCGATCTTATCCAATTCTTCTAACACAAATTCGCATAAAAAAATTTCATTGCCATTTACAAATACCATTAGATCGTAAAACTTATAAAAAAAACTTAATCTTATTTCACTAAAGGGTTTCCCTAATCAATGTATACTAATACTTTAGCCTCTAGCAATATAATCATCATAATTTCCATTCTTCTAACTTCCATCAATACTTCCAACAAATTTTTTTGATCACCAAGAACCAAATAGGTGATTGGGAACATATAGCCACCCTAACTCACACTACTCCATCAACACTTCAAATTCTCAATAGATTTTATCTTCTAAAGAATTTTTTTATACCAAATATAATAAACTTCATCAATGTTCTTTACAATTAACTAACCACCAAGAATAAGTTGCTAGAATCTCTATCCACCTTTGGTCACACTACCCCCTTCAAACACATGATCTCATAACATTTTATAACCTTATACACTAGTTGAAAAAATTACTACCAATAGATATCTATGGCATATGGCATCTCTAATCCCCTCCTATCTATCAAGCAACTAAATTTTAATAATCAAACTAACTTACAATATAACTTAAGGATTTTTAATAAATTCTAGACAACACAATCATTTGTCACCCCGAAATAGGAAGGGACGAGAATCATTGGTATGGGAAGGGAAGGAAGAATAATCGAGAGCAAATACGAAGTTTCAAGGATGGTAGAGAAATTTCCAAGAGAATTTTTAAGACAGTGTGGATTGAGATTTCTAAGGGTTTAATCATATTCGCAGGCTCGTACCAGTACATTTATGTAACCAATACGATATGCTCTGACCTGCATGGGCCACCAAACTTGTTACGACTGACTAAGCCATTCTCATTCAATTTATTTTAGAATACCCAGCGGGTGCCAATGATCGGATGATCAATAGGCTTGGAAACAAGTTTTTAAACTTGATTCTGTTCGAATTAGTTTAATTCCTCTTGTATAGCATCTAACCATTAATTATCGCTGTATGCTTCTTCAATAGTTTTAGGTTTTAGCTATAAAATAAATGCAACATAGGAAGCTATATCTTTGTTAGAGGAATGAGTACTTACACCCTTGGTAATCTCACATATTACCAAATCCTTGGGATGGTCGGCCATAAACTTCATTCTTTTTGGCAGACTCTCAAGGTAGCTGGTTCCAATTTTTGGTTCTGCAAGTATTTTGCTCGGTGTACTGATGTCTTCATCATCATTGTCGATCGTCTGTTGATTTAGTTCATCAAAAGTGACATTTATTGACTCTTCGATGATCATAGTCCTTTTGTTGAAGACTCGGTACCCTTTGTTTTCGGCCGCATAACCTAAAAATATACCCTCATCGACATTTTCGTCAAACTTTTCCAAATTATCTTTAGTATTAAGAATGAAATATTTACAACCAAAGATTTTAAAATAAGAAACTGTGGGTGTTCTATCAAACCATAACTCATAGGGAGTGTTCTTCAATTTAAGTCGAATAAGAACCCTATTGAGAACATAACAAGCTGTATTGATAGCTTCAGCCCAGAAATACTTGGGTAGACTAAACTGGTTTAATATTACTCTAGCCATTTCAGATAGAGTCATGTTCTTACATTCCACAACTCTATTTTGTTGTGGAGTCCTAGGGCAGGAGAACTCATACAAATAATCGTGTGTGTCACAAAATTTCTCAAACTCTGCATTCACGAATTTGTCGCCATGATCACTTCGAATACGAGTGATCATGAATCCTTTCTCATTTTGGACTTTCTTACAAAAATTGATAAATTCATATAATGCATCATTCTTGCGAGTGAGAAAATATACCCACGTATATCTAGAAAAATTATCTACTATTATAAATGATATAACTTACCACATAGGCTGGCAATTCTACTAGGTCCAAATAAATCCATATGTAGTAATTGTAGAGGTCTAGTGGTACTTACAGCGTTCTTGGACTTAAATGTCTAGTGGTACTTACAGCGTTCTTGGACTTAAATATGGATCGGATAGCTTTGTTCTTTTTACATTCACTGCATACCATATCCTTCTTGAAAGTGATGTCTGGTAAGCCTCGTACTAATTTCTTCATGGATAGTCTTGAAACTGTGTCCATATTTGTATGACCAAGTCTCATATGCCATATTTGACTCTCATCATTTTTGGCAAGTAAGCATCTACCTGCTTTATTAGCATCTTCCAATAAATAGAAAAAATATATATTGTCTTCCCTAATACCTTCAAAGATAGTACTACCAGTTGAGCTATCAACTATAGTACATTTGTCTTTGACAAAGTTAATACCATAACCATGGTCAGCTAAATGGCTTATGCTGAGTAGGTTATGTTTTAACTCGGTTACTAGACAGACATCCTTAATAACATGATATGGAGCCTTACCAATGTTGTCGATATCTACTATATACCCTTTAAGATTATTACCGAAAGCGACGTATCCTTCTTTCTTCTTCGACAGTGTTGCAAATAGAGAAGCGTTACCGGTCATGTGCCGTGAGCAACCGTTGTCGAAAATCCACTTGCTCTTAGCATGAGTTGGGTGTTCCACCTACAAAAGAATTTACAGATAAAACTCTTGGTACCCATTTCTTATAGGGTCCTGAGATGTTAGTCTTTGGTATCCATATACATATCTTCAAATCAACTAGCTTTCTTACTCTACATGCAGGAGAAATATGACCAATGATGCCACAATAGTGACATCTAGCATGTTGAATGTTAGATGCAGTGTGTTGTGCATGATTGGTAGGTCTTGGTTTTCTAGTTGGATATTTGTAATAAAAAGCATGTCGGTTAGTCTTCTTGGGCAAAGGTTTGGCTGGATTTGGTCTGACAATGTTAGGTTTGACTGTATTCTGATGTTTCGGTGAGTGACACGTGTTAGTATAGGAAGAAGCAACCTCAGGATATTTTCCTAACCTAATTTTTAACTTTTTGGAAGTGTCATAAAGTATATTATAGTCAGCTGTGAGTGCATCATTTCTACTAGTGCACATTGATGGTTCTTCTTCTCTTTGGATAAGTCTTCCTCAAGTTTGGCAATGGTCTTATCTTTTTTTCGGATAATCGTGTAATCCTGTGTAATTATAACTTGATAGAGGAAAGCTCACCTGCCATACTAGAAATATTATTACTTCTGACTTCAGCTAGTACGTCAGTAAGTCTTCATATTTTACCTTTGTACTCTTTGAGTACCTTCTTAGAGTTTTGGTATTTGTTATACAGTTTTCTATAGTCTCCTAAGAGATCACTAAAGGCTTCTCCTAATTGTTCAAAGGTAAAATCATCATAAGTATCAAATAAGGGATTAGTGTTTACCTGATCATATGCCATTAAGCATACATTTGTAGCATCGTCTGATTGTTTATCTTCTGAGTCGCTGGCTTCACTTTCATGCCATATGCTTGTATTAGCATATCTTATGGAGGTAGATTTCTTCATGTACCATTTTTCATATTTATTTTTCTTCCTGGTTGATGATGATGCTGTCGGATAGTCCTTCTTGATGTGTAATTTCTTCTTACAACCATAGCAGATTGGATCTTCTTCATTGTTGCTGTTGTGTTCTTTTGTTTTTTGGTTGATTCTCATGAACTTCTTTTCTAGGAGAGCTTGATCTTCAGAGTCAGAATCACTATCGTTGGAATCTTCTTCGACAGATCTTCTATGCTGAGCTTTGAGGGCGATTGACTTCTCCTTTGGTGCAACTTCTTCAAAGTCTTGAAGTTCCAGCTCGTGAGTGAGTAGCTTTCCCATGAGCGTTTCAAGGAACATAGTAGTGAGGTCGTTCCCTTCAATAATTGCAGTAGCCTTTAGAATCCAGTTCTTTGTGAGAGCGCCTAGCAATTTGTGAATCTTCTCATGGTTATTATATTCCTTGCCTAGAGAAGACAAATGATTTACAATATCCAAAAATCTTGTAAACATCTTAGTAACGGATTCGTTTGACTTTATTTTGAATGCCTCATACTCTTGAGTAAGTTTACTGATCTTTGACTCTTTGACTTGCATCGTGCCTTCGTGAGTAACTTTGAAAAGTTTTCACACTTCAGTGGATGTTGTGCATGTAGACACCCTGTTAAATTCAGTCCTATTTAAAGCACAAAATAAAGCGTTAATAGCACGTGCGTCAAGACTGCTTGTTTCTTTTCAGAATCAGTATACTTGTCATGTGCTTTCTCAACCAATTCTCCATCAAGGAGAACACGAAAGGGATTTTTATAGCTATCAATTACAATAGACCATAGGTCAAAATCTAGAGATTTCAAGAAGAAACTCATGCATGTTTTCCAGTATGTGTAATTGGTACCATCAAACAGTGGGGGTCTGTTTGTGGCTTGGCCGTCACTTGAATTTCACAGTTGCCATGTATGATATAGTGATCTAATTTTTTAGCAATATTACCTTGTTTTACCTGTATAATCTGCTTTGATACCAATTGTAGGAACGAGATGTAAAACGTTAATACTCTAGAGCAGGGGTGAATAGAGTAGGCATCAAAAATTTAGTTATTAAAATTTTTGTTAGTAGCAAGATCACAGAATATATCACAAATATATAAATGTAAAAGAGAGAGCAGAAAGAAAACACAAACACAAAGATGTACTGGTTTTCCTCTTGTGAGGACTATTCCAGTTGGAAGAACTCCAGCTTCCAGTTGAAATTTACTATGGAAAAATGTCGTAAGTTTTTATACGAAGTTCTTCCAACATCTACAAACGTGAGCTTTGATCCGAAGTACTCGACCAACTTCAATTATGAAGTGTCTTACTTCTTGTCAAGCCTTTGATTATAATCATTTTGAAACTTCTAGATCGTGCCACATTGGTAAATAGACTAGAGGATTGTAACTAGCTTGAGATTTGAAAATAAAAAGCTTAGAAGGCTTTGGAAGACCATAGTAAACTTAGAGAGAAGAGAAGAGAAAGTTTATTGGTGTGTTGTAATGGTAGATTTTTTTATTTATAGGCTTTCCGGAATAAGAATTCAGGTAGAATTCGGGCAGAATTTGGGCAGAATTTTTTAAGAGAATCTCGACAAATAGCCGTTGCATTTATAACTGCAGGGAGACTGGGTTCAAATCCCAACCTTCCATTAACCGAACTCGGGCCAAATTCGGGCCGTACTCGGTCCGAATTTTGTTGGTCCAGAATTGTTTGGTTAGGGTTTTGTAAATCAAGTTTTTAGGCTTTTGAAAAGTCAAGCGGTTAGGAGCTTTTATAAATGGGCTAATTTTTAAAACAAAGAATATTTTAAAAACATTTTGGGGTAGCCTATTTGCCAGTATGACTCGATGTACATTGTATTCCTAGACTCAATAAATTATGAAAATATATTGATATTAAAAATACAGACTTAATGGCAAACGTTAGTAGTAGCAGTTCTCAGCAGTCGTCCAAGTTACCCTTATATCGAGACAGGATTAGGTCAATTATTAAAATCAGGTTTGACCATAACCAATGGGCCAACATAGCTGACATGTTTACGTATCCTACTCCTACGTATTTTGGGACTGGGGCGTGACAATGTGCCTAATCATGGAGAGGGAGGATATTGTTAGATTATTATTCAGTTTAATTACTATAGGACTGTTCTCCATCGAAAAATGTACACAAAAGATTTTTGATTGAAACTTTTGTATTTCGATTACAAACAGAACAGTACAATGTAGGACTTAGATATAGTACTTTGAGTACACTTTTGTTTTTATCTGAAAACTGCGTCGGTAGAGCGAGTGGTAATGCGTTGACACCGTTGACGATCTGACGACGATTTTGAATTCTCTGAAGGTCTGGGTTGCTCTGGATGCCGGAGCATTTTAAGGGAAAGAAGATGTGAAATGTCTCTCCTGATCTCTGGATATGATCTGTGGATATATGTAACACCCACTTTTCCAAAATGAGGGTAATTTTAAACTTTTGAAAAAGTTTATTATTTAATAATAGGATTTATGATTTATAGAAATTTTTAATTAATTTAACACTATTTAAAATTGGTGAATTATAATTTTGATGTGTTAGCTAGTAAACCCTAGAACTGTTGAGCCTAGAGACTAAGCATGACCATGGGGACCCAACCATGTGATTAGAATGACTATTTACAACTTTTAGGCTAAGGGTATTTTGGTCATTTTGTGAATTTTGAATTATTTAGAATTTTGATTAATTGGTAAATTTTAGATTATTTTAATAATATTTAAGTTGTTGTATTATGATTTTGGTCAATTTTTATATTTTAATATTTTGGGAAAAT